>PVJC01054577.1:0-10457 GCA_004026665.1 Murina feae | reverse complement strand
TTCTGACTGGCGTTTCTGGTTTCTTAGGATATATTCCCAGAAGTGGGATCACAGGGTCAAAAGGGAGATCCATGTTTAATTTTTTGAGGAAACTCCATACTGTTCTCCACAGTGGCTGCACCAGTCTGCATTCCCACCAGCAGTGCACGAGTGTCCCTTTTTCTCCGCATCCTCTCCAGCACTTGTCGTTTGTTGATTTTCAACCAGCATTTTAGGGGGTGGATAACAGATTCCAATGCTAGTGAGGGCCAGTGACAAAGCATTTCTGCCCACCTCTAACCAGTCCTCTGTCCGACCTGTGGGTGATTTGGTTCCTTAGAAACAGAGCTGTGCTGGTAAATGTTTAACCATTGACTGGAGGGAAGGAGGGGCATGGCTATTGATTTATAACATTTGCCAATTTCCATGATATAAACACTCCCACCATGGCTGATTTCAGACAATCAATGTGCTATCAACAAAAACAGTGTCAGAAAAATGCACAAAATCGGCTTTCACACGCTTGCTCCAGAAATAACACTGATCGATTTTTAAAAACCACAAAATTCTGCAGGGTTGTCTGCGCAATAAATGCCTATTAAGGGCCTTCTATATACAAGGCATTAGAAATATAGAGGTGATCAAAACAGATCCAAAATCTGCATCTAAGAAGCTTACATTTTAATGGAGATAGATAATAATCAACAGAGTATTAATAATAATAATAATAGGTGCTATTAAGGAAAATAAAAATAGGGGGGAAACGAAGTGTGATGGACCATACTCTTAAGATAAGGCAATCAAAGAAGGCCTTTCTGAGGAAGAGACATTTAAGTAAGTTAGTAATCTATAATAATTAATAGACACTAACTCTCATTTAGCACATGCTAGTTGCCACTCTTTTGATCAGATTACATGTATTAATTTATGAATTAGACTCCATAAGAAAATGTCCCAAATAAGAACAAATTTAATTCAACCCACAAAACATGTTATGGTCCTTCAATCATATGCCTAGAGTGAAAGAAAATGTGACAAGGACCAAACATTAAAAAAGAGATCCAAAAGCAGGCCACATGGGAAGAATGTGGTTTGCATTTGACTCTTACCCCATGCCATCAGCTGTGGTACCACCTTTGGCAGGGAAGTCAGTTGTGAAAGGACAACCTCAAAGAGTGTATGTGTATGTGTGTGTGTGTGTGTTGGGTCGGGGGAAAGGGCAGTGTGTGGGGAAGTGGAGGCAAGAGTTATACCCATGTGCTCAGGCAGTTTAGGAGTTTATAACCTGTCTTCAATTATGATGTCCACTGTGTTCCCAGCAGGAGCCATATTTGAGAAAACCTTCCTAAATGTGTGGTATATTTTTATGGTCCAGGAACTCTCACATTTATCCTCACAACCATTTCAGGAGGCAGCTAGGGCAAGAAATAACCCACTCCCCATCCCCTACTCAGATTAGGAATCTTGGGCTCAGTAAATAAGAGAGTCAGGACAGCTTTTCTGGCTCTAAACCAAATTAATTCAATAATTATGTATTATGTGCCCACAAGGGCTCAGGCGTGGCACAAGTGCTGGATGAGATTCATCCCTCCCCATTTTCTTGCCATCCATCCACAGCCCTGGGGGTTGTGATGCCACACTCTCACCAGCTCCCACACATGTGCAGGGATAGCACACCCGACTGATGTATATTTCAGGCAGAGAAGGGCAGCAGAGAAAGATGGGACCTCGTCCATGTGTAGCAGTGGATATAGGATCTCTCACTTCCCCGCCTCAGCCCCCTCCTTCAGCAAGAAAGAGCAGAGCTCATTTGTCCCTGACTTTTCTATTTACCCATCTATAAAGCAATCTCAAAACTAGTTTCCCTCATAACTGAAAATCTTGCCAAAATACTGTACACCAAAATACAGATTTTGTAATCCCTGTTTTTTAGATCCTAAGAGATCTCATCTCCTTAAATATATGCTTAATTGAGTAAGAGCTGGAGCAGGCAAGAGGAACCGTGCTCCCTGGCAGAGCCCCGTGTCTAATGAAAGGGCTGACTCAGTGGGTCAGGGGAACATGTCCCCAGAGACACCATCTGAGAAAGCACTGAGAAATCTGAGTTGAACTAGGTGTCAGAGGGCCCACTGAGACTTTTACATGGTTAAGGGAAGGCTGTGATCAGTGGAGCGAAGGGCTGTTGAAAGATCAAAGACACATTACAGCAAGAGACTACCCAAATCAGCCGTGAATAATACATTTTCTTCCTTAAAGAGCAAAACACGCCAGGGCTAAAGCCAGAATGAGTATTTTCAGGCTCCATCAAATATTACAGGAAATGTGTTTGTGGATGTGGGAGTGGGGGAAGGGATGCCGTAAACAACGAGTTTCTATGGTCCATAAATCTTCATTGAACCTCCTCTAGAACTGTGAAGAAAATGATCAGAATTAAACTCTTCATTTTACAGCAAGAAGAGCTGATGTTACAGGAGCGAATTGTTGAAACACTGTGAAGTAGGTGAACAGAAGCAGGGCAGGGCAGGGAATCCCAAATATTTTTTCCCCTAGCCTATCCATCAGAGAACATGCCCTTTATCTCACATGATGGTTATCTAGTTACTTTCAGCTTGGGGAAGATTTGAACAATAACATAATGCCTAATCTATAGGCTCTCTTGGGGAAAGAGCAGGGGAGATAAGAGGTTTTCCTATCAATGGCATACCAAGATTGACTTTCAGCTGGGAACCCAGCCAATCTACTACTTCTTTCCCATTGTGAAGAAGTACTGTAAGTGAACATACTAAACCCTAAAGAAACCGGTCAGAGGAGAAAGAAAAGCCAAAACCAAAGTGTGGAAAGGCAGACAGGTAAGATCAGTTGGCGGGATTTCTATCCAAAACCAGCTAACTATGCGTGAGGCTTGGCTGGCAGCTTGAAATCAGCTAGGCTGTCCTCAGGGTCCCAGGCTGAGCCTGCCTGGACAGGGAGCAGAGCAGAGCCCCAACCAACCTTCTATAAGCAGCCCGAGCTTTCTGTCCCTGTGCCCAAAGGAGACCCCTCCAAAATCCTAAGTGAATTCTTTCTTTTAGAATTGTTTTCCCTAAAGAATGTCCAAGACCCAGTGACTCGTTCCTGCTTACACATAGCTTTTCACAGTCCCTCCTCCCTGCCCTTGGCCTTATCTTCTTCCTTTTCCCACTGACTCCACCCAGAAAGGACTGTATTTCATTGTCTACAGCCAACACAGTCATGCTTTCTGAACCAAGGACATTTTAGAAAGAAAAAAGGTTATGATACTATAATACATTTACAGGAGCAGCTGAAAAGAAATTTTGTAGACCTCAACCTTACTGTACACTTGGAGCAAGCAAAGCCAAGAGCACTTTCTCCACTGTGGGTACATTTTAAGTGGATGCATCTTCCTTCTGCTAGTTCTCTCTCCCTGACTTTTATCTCACTCCCAGCCCCAGCCTCCAGCAGCAGAGTGGAAAGGGAGCTTGGTGTTCCTGCCTTCCTTCCCTCGGACTGACCCTCAAGGACAGAGGGCGACACTCCTCTGCAAGCTGGGAGTCCAGGCATGGGCAGGTTCCCAGGCTCAGGATAGTGCCCATGGCCTGCCCCTCCTCTTCCTCTGTGTCTATCAGCCCCTTCTCCTCTGCCAAGCCAGCTGTGTGCACCTGGATGTATGTCTCTGTCATTCTGCTTCCTCACTCTGCCTGGCCAGAGGCCAGGTTGGCCTGGTCCCTGTGGGGGTCTGGGCTCCACTGTGGACAGCCAGCTGGAGCTGGGTGGGGTGGGGAGGACTCTTGGGGAACCTCTGGCCTCACCAATGCCTGAAGCAGCAGGCCAGGCTCTGGCTTCACCCAGCTTTTCACCCAGTGTAAACTAGCCTTCAGGCTATCCGAGCTTCAGAGCATGTATCCCAACCCAAGGAACAGGCCTATTGCAAAGTATTTCTATTAGTGAACAATGTAACTTGGCTTTATATGGAGGGTGGGCACATCTACGGATCAAATTCAATATGGTCATCATCTCTAAATAATGTCTTTAAAATGCAATAAATACTCAATAAAAATTGTAGAAATTTTTCAATAACCTTAATCCACTTAAGATCTGAGTCTTCCCAAAGTTCATGTAATCTCTCATGCAGCTCCACAGAGCCCCATTTCCAGGCACCAGGCTGACACTGTGATATACATTATAGCAGGACACCCAAGTCTGCACCTCCTTATGTTAAGCTTTTTTTGGTAATAAGCAACAGAAAAGCAAATTTACTGACTGCAGTAGAAAGAGGGGATTTTATTAGAAAATACTTTTATAGCTCATAAACCAAGTAAAAAAAGTGAAGGAGGGAAGAAATGAGGTTGTGCTGAGGCCCTGGGCTGCAGGAGGTTGCCACCCTCTCCAAATGCACTGCTACCTCCCTGTGCATTCATTTCGGCTGCTGCCATTAACATGTTGCCACAAACATAGTGGCTTAAAGCAACATAGATTTCGTAGCTCACAGTTTTACAGGTCAGAAGTCTGGCATGACTCAACTGGGCTCTCTGCTCGGGATCTCCTGAGGCCAAAACCAAGGTATGAGCCAGGCTGGGCTCTCTGGAAACTCTGGGGGAGAATCCACTTTTAAGCTTATGCAGGTTGTTGGCTGAAACCATGTTTTTGCGATTGTAGAATGAGTTCCCTGCTTCCTATCTGGCTGTCAGCTCTCAGAAGCCACCGTGGTTTCTGCACATGTAGCTCCTTCTTGATTCAAGTCAGCGATGGGGTGTCAAATTCCCCTTTCTCCTGTTTCAAATCTCCCCAGCTTCCGCTGCTTTTAAGAGACCAGATGAGGCTCACCCGGATAATCTCCCTATCTTAAGGTCAACTCTGCCACATAACAAAGCAATCATAAGGCATAGATGTCTTATCACCTCACCTAATACACTTTGGGAGACAGGGATTAGGAATTCTGCCTGCCACACTGGGGCGTAGCTCCAATAACGTTTAATCCCTATCTATCTGCGTCCCCCTGCAAGTTCTCAGGAGAGAAACTCAGAGTGGCCAGCTTGGGTCAGGAGTCCACCCCCATCACTCAGCTGTGACCAGGACACAGGCTCATTTAGAAGAGGGGCCAGCACCTGGACATCAGCAGCTGCTCTGAGAGAACAGAAGACGGTTGGGAGAAGGGCAAAGGTCACAAGAGCATCCTTCTTGAAGAGGGAAATAAGGGAAGTGAAAGAAAGGAGAACCCCGTGCTGCACAGCAGCCAGACAAACTCGCTTGCTAAGCACAGGCAGAGCCGAAGAGGAGCATGGGCGTGCCTTGCGCTCACATTCTGTCCTGGTGTTTTCCACCTGGTTAAAAATCTGTGGTGTTGACACTACCAAAACAATAGAATTGTAACTTGTTTTAATTAACAGATACATTTCTCATCTGTTTTTCCTTGGAAGAGGTAGGGATTTGTGCGCTCCCCTGCATGTCCTTCCAAGGGATATGGTGTATAACAAACAGTACCCCCCTTAACAGCGTCAGTAGGGAGTAGTCCAGAATCAAGTAGAAAACCTTTGGATTTATTAGGGTATTTTCAAAACCTATATGCCACTCTCAAGAAAACCAGGATTTGGGGGAAATCATCCTTCTGATCTTGAAAACGTCAAAAGGGACGTAGCTGCCCAAAAGTAGTTCTCTTTGAGGTGAGTCAGCAAGGCTCTTGGAGCAAAGCCCTCAGGAATATTTGACAGTTGCCTTCTCTACAGTCATGGTGATAAATGAGTGCCCCACTTTTGTAGGGTAGCATTCCTACTTTTCAAAGTCAGAAGACATTGTCAAATTATATGCCTGGTTGGACTCCTTTTGGGGGAAAATGTTCAGTTGGTAGCATTTGCCAAGAGCCACTTTGTGCAGAGGTCACCGGGAGAGCTGGGGAGGGGGAAAGAACCAGAGACCTCGGGAAATAGTGCAGGAAACAGACTCAATGCTAATGTGTCTGAAGAAATGAAACAGCTTCTTCAGAAGTGATTCAAACCCTCTGAAAGTACCAGGTTAAATGAATTATTTTTATTCGCTTTGAACATGTACATGTCATACTGCACCTAGTGATTAGGATAAGTGCCAATGGGATCACGGCTCCCAGACTCGTGGGAATGACTTTCTCTTCGTCATTTACCTCTGATCTCAAAGGTAAATGTTCCTTCCTGTGTTCCTTCCTGTCTCCCAAATTCTTCTGAAATGATTTATTCCTTCGCCCCTTCCTCTCTCTACTTATTCTTTCTTCTCCTCACCTCTCCCGTTACTATCTGAGACCAACCACTGGTCACCTAGCAAGAAACTGTGTACCATCTCATCTTGGGGAAGACAGATAGAACAGCTCCACCTACCCAGGCTTAGTCCCATCCTGTGAGATGACCAGAGGGGTATTAAACATGACTTTTCCAATACTGGTTGGGCGTTCTGTTTTGCTTTAAGGTTTATTTCGCCAACTTGAGAGGCCAAAAAACCATCAACTTATATATTACTAGAGGCCCAATGCACAGATCCATGCACATTGAAAGAAAATTAATTAGAAGAAATATTTTAGAGGCTGGGGAGGGACCGCAGGAGGGTGTGTCTGGCCTGTCTCACCCAGTCTCCATTGGCTGGAACCCAGCAGCAAGCTAATCTACCTGTTGGAGCATCTGTCCCCTGGTGGTTAGTGTGCATCATAGCAACTGGTCAAACAGTCAAACAAATGGTTGGACATTTAGCATATTAGGCTTTTATTATATAGGATATTTTCTAGTTCTTCTGTAATAGACAGATACTGCTGTTATAAAAGAAATTTTTGTGTTCTATAAAAATATATAATTTCAGGAACCTCAGACTGCAAACAGCTTCCCAAGTTCCCTGAATGGGATATTTTGCAACCTGTTTTATTTTTTATCCCCTTGCTGCATCTTCTATAACGAATTCCATTACCAAAATTCCACACCCACCCATGTACCTCCTTACCCACATTAATTGCTTTTAAGTGATTGTTTATTAACATAACAATGATACAGTGAGCAAAGAACACTACAAATAGGCACATAACACTCCATTTCAACAATATAACGACAATGAGATTCTGGAACTCATTACCTAATGTTGAAGTAGAGTTTTGCAAAATAATCCCTAAAGATAATAGCAAACATTTGCTAAGTGCTTTCTCTATGCCAACCACTAGATTAGACTGAGTCCTTAACTTACATTATGTCACTTTCATGTAAAATACACTATTTAACAAAGTAATATTTCCTTTGTCAACAAAGCATTCTTACTAGATTCTATCTTTTCTGAAAAACAGATTCTTTCTCTTCCAAGAACCTCAAGGCATTCCATTCACATCAAGTATTACATTTAAATTCTCTCACCATCCTAAGAGGAAAACACAGGATTGGATCGTATTCATTTTTCTGTAGAGTTGAGGAAGCTGAAGAGATGTACTTTCCTCAAAATTTGCACAGCTATCAGAGGTATCTGAACATCTCTCCATTTATTGAGCTGAATGCATTGAGAAAACAATTCTTTTGTTTAAAAAGACGTATTTTGTGATCCTACCTTGTGTCAAGCTTTGGTATAGGAAATCAAAGACTAATTCCCTCATATACATTCATACTGTGTGCCAAGGCTCTGCCAGTTACCAGGAACAAGATGGACACAGTTCCAGGCCCCACAATGCAGGGGTCTTGCCTGTTCTCAAGGATTTTAGTCAGAGGATTAACAGGGGAGCATTTGCAAGTGAGGAACGTGGCTGAAGAAATAGAAGTGAAAGTTATGATCTCACCCTGCCTCAGCCAAGGAGCGAGGGTGTGTATAGCTACAGCCTACATGGGTCAGCTTCCTAGGCTGGGAGCAGGGTGGAA
Source organism: Murina feae (assembly GCA_004026665.1). Lineage (NCBI taxonomy): Eukaryota > Metazoa > Chordata > Mammalia > Chiroptera > Vespertilionidae > Murina > Murina feae. Next base: position 2,631 of record PVJC01054577.1, on the reverse strand, counting down.
AAGGGTGGACAGGAATCTGGAGGGTAAACAGAGGCTATCCAACACTTCTGATTATGCTGTCGATTTGTGTTCCTTGACCAAGTCCTTTGGCCCCTTTTGACATCCTTTTCTTTACGCTTCACAGAAGACCTCTTTCAAGTCGTCTCTAAGGCATCTCCCAGGATGGACCCTGTAGGAAGAAAGAAGAGTCATCCATCTGAACCAGTCTTGTACTAAGAATTCGGAGAGATTTCCTTCTACCATCTACCAAGAGGCATTCTTTCCCCTCACCTGAGGCCTTATTGGTATTAAACCTGCTTGATAGAAATACCTTCACTGGTGAATGGAAGAGTCTATGTTAAATGACAAAAAGATCTGTGGACTGAAGCTCTGGGAACATGAACTTTGGTGTGCATCTTGGGCAAGTCAGTCCTCCTGCTGTAGTAGCCAGTAAGCAGTTAGACGCAGAATGTCATATCTTCCCTTTCAATGTGAATGCTGTTTTAAAACAAAATAACTGAAGAGCAAGGAGATGGCAGGGGAAGGGGAGATTATCATTATCGCTATTGAAAGTGACCTCCACCAGCTCCTCTACAGATACTATGTAGTAATTACTACTGAGAAGTGAAAGATACTGGCCAGCCCACCAGCAGACAGGGCTGAGAAAGGGATTGATGCTTAAATCAGGGAGTCTGCATCCAGGTGAAGCCCAGCAGATCTGACGGGCCTGCTACCGTACAGTACAAAACAGTTCATTAAGCAATACTGTTTATTGAAGAGAGTGAGACTTACCAATGTAAAGAGAGGGAAGGGTTGTTCCCCCTATCAAAACCAAAAAGACATCTTGGTTCATTTTATAAAAAGTTAGTAAAGTTAATATAGGTAGTCTAGTACCTAGTACATGAGAAATTATATATATATATATATATATATATATATATATATATATACTCTCTGAGGAATAGTATTCATTTGTAGTGGAAGCAATAATAAATCTGAAAGCACATTAAGATTTGGGTTCTAGGTCATTTTGGGGAGACCTTGGATAAACCTAGCTTTGGGACATCTTTCACCATTCAGATATGAGGTGATATCTCAGAATTTTATGAAATAAGTTCATACAAGCAAAGCACTTACAACCATGCTTGGGACATGATGAACACTCAAAAATGTTAGCTATTTTTTTTATTATCTTCAATGTCCCTTTCAGGGTCAAATGGTGTCAGGTCACCTGTTCCTTGCTCACAAAGGAAAAAATTGGACGGAGAAATTAGCTCAATGGACACTTCTTCCAGGGCTGAGAAAACAACGACTGCTATAACCATGGGAAATACACATAAACAAACAAAACAGAAACAGACTCATGGATACAGGGAACAGATTGATTGCTGACAGATGGGAGAGGGGTGGGAGGCTGGGTGATAAAGGTGAGGGGATCAAAAATACACATTGGCAGTTACAAAACAGTCACAGGAGTGTAAAGTACAGCCTAGAGATATAGTCAATAATCTATCCTTTATATATAAAGAGGTAATATGCAAATTAGCCCAGATGCCATAACAGCCATAACCAGCTCAGGAGGAGGCTGCTCAAGCAGATGGGTGGGAGGGGACAGTGTCCCCTGGGGCTGGGGGCAGGCCCAGAATGGAGACACAACACACGGGGGACTGCCCCCACTGGGAGACAGAGCGCCAGCAGTCCCGCCTCTGCATGTGAGCTGCAGAGGAAATACCTTTTCTTACTGCTCATTGGCTAAGCTCCCTGTATGCTACTTGCAGTGTTCTTGGTAACTTGGGTAATAAGAATCCAAGAAGGTGATCTAGGGTTTTTCCACCTCACTCTTAGAGGAAAAAATGAAGGTCCACTGCTGGAGGGCTAAGAAATGTCATATCTCGCCCTAGCTGGTTTGGCTCAGTGGATATAGCCTCAGCCTGCAAACGCAGGGTCCAGGTTTGATTCTGATCAAGGGCATGTACCTAGATTGCAGGGTCTGCCATGGTCAGGGCTCATGCTGGAGGCAACCAATCTGAGTGTCCCTCTCACACTGGTGTTTCTCTCTGTCTTTCCCTCTCTCTTCCATGCGCTCTAAAAATCAAAGGAAAAATATCCTCAGGTGAGGATTAAAAAAAAGGAAAGAAAGAAATGTAATATCCTATGAAAGAGACATCTTGAAAATGCCTAAAGAAAGTTGCCATTTTTTCGTGGTGAAGGGACTAGAGTTTTCATGCTGATGAAAACACCTTGGTGGCTATGGTGGCCAGCAGTGGCAGCAGCAGTGGGGTGATGGGGGTGGCACCTTCCCCTGATGAGCTGGTTGCCTCCTGCAGAGAGAGGCCAGACTGCAGATTAGGCCATCAGTAGGATATCCCCTGAGGGCTCCCAAACTGTGAGAGGGGGCAGGCTGAGCTGAGGGACCCCCTCTCCCCTTGCAAAAATTTCACGCACTGGGCCTCTAATCTAATATAATAAAAGAGAAACATGCAAATGTGACCGTTACCACCAGCCAATCAGAGCGGCTGTATGCAAATTAACCCAGCCAAGATGGAGGCCAACAGCCACGGAACTAAAGCAAATCAAAGGGTTCTGTTGCAACTGCCTGCCTATGCTGGCAGTTGGAAGTGGCACCAGGGCACCAGGAAGTGGGAAAGCAAG
>PVJC01054576.1:0-10464 GCA_004026665.1 Murina feae | reverse complement strand
AGCACTGCTTTGGGAGAAGCGACCCCAATACAGTGTTTAACTGATGGGACAGGACTAGAGGAAGAGAAATGACAGTGAAGTTGCAGGCCTGGAAAAAATGTATAGAAGCGAAATATGAAAAAAAGAAAGAAAAGAATTAAAAAAGCAAGGAAGTGAGCCATCCAGATGCCACAGAAGGAGCCCAGCATCAGGACTGGAGGCAGAAATCAACAAGTCACTCTTTGTCATTTGATATTTGACAAGTGTTGAGTGAGTAGCTGCTCTAGACAAGGCATACGCCAGTCGCCAGGGAGACACGGACAAGAAGGCAAATTGGAAATGGATCCCTTCCTTTCAAGGAATTTGCAATCTGCTAGGGAAAAGGGGCCATATTCCTAAATAACTGTATTTCCAGGTAAAAAGCAGTGGGGTATACATGAAGGATCAAATTAAATTGCCATTAGGATTCAGATGGAGTGCAGGCCAGCACAGCAGTTCTAGCCCGCAAGTCATCTTTACACAGTTCTGGGCGTTTTCGGTCCTGGCTGTGCTGACATACAGAAGGAAGGGGATCTTGGTCTCCTCTTCATTTGCAAGCCATCTTGAGCTTGGTAACAAGCCCTGGTAAATGACTGGAGAATAATTAGCAGTTCCCCTACCCCCACCTCCTCAGAGCTTGTGTCTGTTCCCCCATTGTCTGTCAGCACAGAATTATTCAGCACAAACTGATGCTCATTAGACAGAACTCTCTAGCCAGCAGCTGAGTTGAGCTTTTAAAAAACTGATTTCTTAAATAACTTGTTCTGAAGACAGACTTGACGTGAAGTTGGCATGCTGATCAGCAGGTCACTGCGTGGGAGCAGCAGAGATGATTGTTCTGAATCTGGTTTACTGGACCCCTGGCTTGCCCAGAACTGCTTTGCATTTCAAAAGGCAGCCTACTCTGTAAGAGCCCCTCAATACCACCTCCAGGAGGACCCAGCCCTCCCATTTGGATGTGGTCCAGGAATGTTTGCATTCTTGCAGAGTTGGGATCTTTCTGTCCTCTGGCTTGTGTTTGTTCGTTTTTTAAAAATATATATATATATGTTTTATTGATTTCAAAGAGAAAGGGAAAGGGAGAGGGAGAGCGGGAATAGCAACATCAATGATGAGAGAGAATCATTGATCAGCTGCCTCCTGCACACCCCACACTCGGGTTCGAACCTGCAACCCAGGCATGTGTCCTGATCGGGAATCACAACATGACCTCCTGGTTCATAGGTGGACACTCAACCGCTGAGCCATGCTGGCCAGGCCTCTCTGGTTTGTTCTGATGGACCTGTGTTAAAGTCTCAGCCTTTCTTCCTGACCAGTGCTTCTTAAAGTGGTACCCAGACCAAGGGCATCAGCATCACCTGGGACCTACCCAGACCTGTTAAATCAGAAACTCCAGGGGTCAGGCCTAGCAATCCTTGCTTTAGAGGATGGACACAGGCTAAAATTTGATGACCACTGAAAGTATACTAGAGATAGGAGTGAAGCAGTATTTCCAGGGCACCTTCTATGTACCAGGAAATGTCTCAATATATACACATACCTATATAGGTATAGAGTGGTTTTACTTAATCTTCACAACAAGGGTCTAGGACAGTGGTTTTCTCCTTTTACAGATAAGTAAACTGAGATCTCAGATGCAGTGACTTACCCTAAGTCTCACCCTCAGAAGAGTTGACATTTAGACCCAGATCTGTTCCTATTCCATCCAAAGCCCAAAGCCTCCCACTACTCCTTTCAAATGGGGACCACACTTTGGGTCCCCTTGATGGCATCAGCACAGCGGAGTCCACAGATACTCGTTTGAATGGAGGAATGATAATGAGTAAATGGATCGATATTATTGTCCAGCATGATATGGTTGTGAGTGGACGGAACTGCATTTTGATTGCTAGCAGTTATGTTTTAAAATAAGAATTTCAGTGAACAAAAACCAAATCGGTGCTATGTGGAAGTTCCTGGTGTTGGCAGCACCCTTTGTGTAGTCCTCACTCTGTACCTAACACACTGAAGGCAGAAGAAGTGGGACCAGCATGTGTTCTTATCGAACCCACAGTGGGTCTGATGGAGGAACCCCTAGGTTAGGTAGAAAAGGGTAGTCCTGTCACTGATTAGCTGCATGAACCTCAGCCAGTTCTCTGTGCCTTCGTGTTCTCATCTACAGAACAGCAAATCATACATAGCACCTTCCCTTACTCCATACAGAGCTGTTGTAAGGGTCAAATAAAACTGCATGTAGAAATGGTTTAAAAACATTAAGTCCTGCCTGGCTGGTGTGGCCCAGTGGTTGAGCATTGACCTGTGAACCAGAAGGTGACAGTTCGATTCCCAGTCAGGGCGCATGCCCAGGTTGTGGACTTGATCCCCAGTAGGGGATGAACAGAACACACCCAATCAATGATTCTCTCTCATCACTGATGTTTCTATCTCTCCTTTTCCCTTCCTTTCTCTGAAATCAATAAAAATGAAACATTAAGTCTTGCACTTATCCCATTATCATCAAAGCCTGCAAACTCCCAGGCAGTGTCCGATAAGGTCCAGGTGAATGGATAAGTCAGGATTCTTTCAGTTGCAAGAAGCAAAGCCACACTCAAGCAACCTCAAGGAAAGGCAGCTGTGGCGGTGACTTCATTTCTGAAAGACTGACATGGTTTGGGACTAAAATAGACACTGAAAAGCCTCTGGAAGTCCAGGCAGCTCCAGAGGCCCCACTCATTCTCTTCTTCTCATGGGCTGTGTGGCCCACTGCCGCATTCCCTGGGCACATTTCAGTTCAAATACTAGAGGCTGGAACTCTGGCCATGTCATAGAGTGTCGGTTAGTCAGCATGTGAATCTAGTATCCTTGAGTCAGGAGCTCATCCAGGTCCAATCACCTAAGGCCAGGGGGGAGGTGGCATCATCTGGTCTACCTATACCAGCTACCCAGGCAGGGACTGTGCGCAGAGCAGGGATCCTCAGAAGGAGCTGTGGGGAAGGATTGATGAATATATAAAGGAAGGAAAAGTGTTTACAAACATGTGAGCAGCACCTCTCCTTTGAAGGCCCCCCTTATGCTCTTGAGCAGCATAGCACCTGTCCGCCTCATCACCATGTGATGTGTGTGTCTCGGTGGCCCCTCTGGCATATGCTCACAGGGCTTGAGAGGAGGTGATGCATGCGCAGTGTTCTCTGGGAAAGGCAGCAGAACCTGAGCCAACTGCAGGGACTCTGACAGCTGCCAAAGCTGCTCCCGACAGTCCCGGGAAAAGATGTGAGAGCTCTTCACTAGAGGCAGCTAGCCAGCCACCTGCTCCCCAGTCCCGACCCTGTTCTCTCAGCCTGGGTGAGTCTCTGAGACCCCCCTCACAGGATAGATAATAACAGGAGGCTAGTTATCTGAGGACAGGTTAGAAAAGTTGGAGTCTGCCCTTAAGCAACTAACTTTCTTTTTTCTCCTCAGACCCTAAACATGATGATGATCTAAGATTTATTTTTCTTAATCTGTTTGTATAGTTTTCTAAGTACTGACGATTTGGTTTAATTCATTAGATAACAGGATATTAGATCTGAAAGATCACCCCAGCCATGCACTTCCCTTGGAACACTTCCTGAGCCAGAATAGATGCTCAGTAAATACTTGCTGAATAAATTCAGTGAATCTGGATGTGAAAAAAACAGTCCCCAAGAGAAAGGGTAACCTAACAAACTGATAGCAGGTGTAGGACTAGAACCCAAGTTTCTTGATCAAGTCCAGGCGTGTTCCCTTCCACCATGACTCAGAGAATCATAAGATTTCAGGTTTGGAAGATGTCATACAGCTTACCTTTAATCCACCTGCAGTCTCCCCACCAGCCATCAATTTGCCCTCTTTTTCAGTACACACAGTGACTGCTTATGTATGACCTGATAGTTACCTTGTTCATTCATCCACCCGATAAACAGTTATTTACCACCTACTTTAATTCAAGGGGGATACTTACTGATTATTCAGAGATGAAGAACACATTTCCTGTCCTCCAGTTTACAGTATTCATCCACAGACTATAACCCAACATAGGAAGTGGTATTCTGCTCTCAGGCTTACAAAATTATTTCTTTTTTTGAACCAAGTTCACTTCCCCAAAACTGTAATCCTTACTCATTGGACCTAGGTCAACCTATTAGGGCCACAGAACAAAAGTCTAATCCTTATTTCCCATATCAGACCTTCAGATGTTTTTAAACAGAGTTCATATCCCTTTATAGGCTACATTCCCAATTCCTCCAAAAATTCTTTATTTGAAATGTGGTTTCAAGCTCTCTTATCCTTCTGGTTGTTCTTTGATGAACACACTCCAGTTAGTCTTATGAGGTGCTTAAATGTGGCCCCCAGATGTGAACTACTAAACTCCAAAGATGGTCTGAGAGTACAATACAAAATTGAACTTCCTGTCACTCCCTTCATTCCAGGCATTGTACAAGGAGACAATAGCCTGTTGACCACCGACTGTTCTCTTGAGTCTGACTTGTACCAGGCAACCTGCCCTGCATTTCATTTCTCCCTTGTATTCCTGCTGAGTTTCTCAATAACAAATATCACTGAGGATCTGCGTGTGTGTAGCACTCGCCAGACTCTTTGAAGAACCAAATGTACTGCTTACCTTCAAGGAGTTCATAGTCTTATTGATGAAATTTGTTTTGCCCCCAAATAATTAACAAAGAACCAAGACCGAATATCATCAAGGGAACGGTCTTTTTCCTAGACCCCCTCCTTAGAACTGCACTTAGTAGTGGTGGTCGACTTCTGGGTATGATTGAAAACAGATCTCCCAGTTCATATGCCAGTGCAGACCTGGCTTCAAGCCCAGGCTGTCAGGGGTTTTGTCAAGTTTTTGTCATTGCCTTGACCTAGACTGTTGCAGATGAAAAGCCTTTGAATTCCATCATCTGCAGAGGAAGCTGGGGCACCTACAGGGACTGACACCTCGCGGGCCATGGAACAGCTTTCCAGCACCTGGCACCTGCCCAGTGCCAATCTAGTGTGCAGAGGGAGGAAAGTTCTTTCAGTTGTTGGCATGAGTCTGCCTATGTTTGCGCTTCTGGGAGACAACAGGTTTAATTTGCTTTGACAGTGCTTTTACCCAGGAGGGAATTTACCCAAACACCCTGCCTTCTTCACATTCAGCTCAGTGCTTGTTTGTTTTCCCGGTTTAACCATGGGGAGCTGCTCTGTGTTTTAGATGCATATGTGTGCGTGTTTATCCCCAATAACCCACATTGCCTGGTTTGGATTCATTAGATCAAGTAAGTATGTGTTTTAGTTCCAAATGAAATGCCCTTTCTTCAAACCGAAATACCGCCTCTGCCAAGTCCTGGGCAAACCTCCTTACACGCACAGCATTACACTATTTGCTCTTCAAAATAACCTTCTGAAGTGGGTGCTATTATTCACCCCATTTCACAGATGAGAAAACTGATGTTTAGAGATGACTCGCCTAAAGGGCACATTGCTAGTAATAGGCAGCCTGGCTCCAGAGCCCCAACTTTGGTCCAGGCCATAGACCACACACTTCTGCTTCAGGTAGAACTTGGTTTGCCTACCAGATCTGCCCTTATAGCTGTGACCTTGAGAAAGTGACATCAGCTCTGGATCTCCATCTGAAACTGTAAAATGGTGGCAAAGGTACCTATTTCTCATAATTATTACAAGGAATGAATAAGTGACATATCTTTCACAGTTCATTTGAGGGAATGAGAAGATCTTGGTTAGAGTCTTCCCTCAACCTGGAGCTGCTGTACAGTTAAATCCTAGCTTTGCTGTCTAGTTTGTTTCCCTCTCTTCTTTTGGTTGACAATAATAAACCCAATCCCTTTTGAGGATATATAATGTCACTAGCTGCAGTCAAGGGGACACATCCAGTCATCCAGTTGGCTGTCCCAGAGTCCAGGTCCTTCCCTTCTTGCCTAAAGCATTAACATCCATCCTACAGAGAACCCAAAGGAGGCTTCAAGAGAGTGGGTCTCTGTCAGGCTCTGGATAGACCTTGGTTCCCCAACTGAGCTCTCCCGAACAGTTGCCAACATCCACTTTTACAACTGAAGGAGACATGAGGGAAGCAGAGGATGGAATTGTAGGTAGAAAACACAAGCTTCTGTCATCTGGGACACATCACAGGAGAACAAGACGGGGGGGTGGGGGTGGGGAGAGGAGGCAGGGTTTGAAGGGAGGGATGATAGAGCAAGGTAAACAGAGAGAGAAGCCAAGGATGATTGGTAAGCTCCCACCTCACAGCTGCTCCTTCTACCTTTGGTACTAGAATCCAAGGTCAGGCTCCTATGACCACAGAGGTGTGCCTGCTCAGACCAGGGCATGAAGCAGGTGTGCCCAGGCCCTGGGGAGCTGATGGATGTGGGGAGCCTCCTTTCCTCTCGAGGCTAACTACACTTATGAAATGGGAGTCCACAGTTAGGCTGCCCAGTAGTCCTATAGGCAGGATGTTTCTCTCTGGTCTCTCCTGTTTCCTACAAAACGAGGCTTTGAGATTTCAAAACAGAAAAGCAGAAGGTGGCAAATGCAGGCAGGCTTTTTGAGCAACCAACCCTGGCCTCGGAAGGACATATTTATCAACGGTTACCCTTTCACCCGGACACGGTGATGCTAGTGATTTGTTCTGGAAAAGTGTAGTGAGCAGACAAGACAAGGTGCTGCAGTGGCTTCTCCGAGGCCCTGTGGTTTCCTGTCTCCTATGTCTCCTCCAGGGAAGAACACCGCTGTCTTCCTTCCTCCTGCGGGGGCCCCTTTGAATTCCCCCTTTGTATTTCGAGCAATAGTTTGTTCAACATCCTGAGAACACGCCCACTCACAACTCATGTCCAGAGAAGGAGCTAAGGAAGCATTTAAACTCTGCATTCCAACACCGATGGAAGGAAAAACATGTTCCTGAGAATCAATTTTCCTAGCAGGACCCACTGTAGTGAATGGAAAAACAAAAGCAAGGGGGGAGTGGGGCTATCTTCCCATATGCCACATACCCAATTAGGAAAATCAGTTATTCGTAGGCAGCTGCATTTTCCATTTAGATTTGAGCAGATCTGAAGGAACACCTTCTGCGGAATGAAAGGCAGCTGCAGCTTGGACATGAGCAAGGCAGGAAGGAACTGCAGACGGAAGACATTCACCAAACACTAATTGGAAACATACCAGCATGTTTAGTCAATAAAGTTCACACTCCTCCCAAGCCAGTGAGTGTCACTCCTGCACTAGCGTTTAGCATAGAGCTATCTCGTCAGAGGGGACTCATCATTTGTGGGATCCCAGGTGGACCCCAAGTAGTTGAAATCTTTTCAAATGGAAGAAAAACTATACAGAAACATTTCATCAAAAGGAAATGTTCTCCAAACGTCTCCCTCCCACTTTCTTGTTACTATGGTAAAATTATTCCATGTTTCCTAAAACTCTGCCTTCTCTGAAACCAACAGCCTGGGGCAAGTTTTGTAGCAAACAGCATTCTGTGCTGTCAGATTTAGTAACCGACACCAGACTCAGTCACAGAAAACATACTTTCCTTACTTTTTCAACACGAAAACTTTGTGGCAGGTGATTCAAAATCTAGAATGTGTGTGTTTGTGTGTGTGTGTGTGTGTGTGTGTGTGTGTGTGTAACACTGATCTGCAATTGATCCTGTTATAAATGCAATTGGTAATTATAGTAATTTTATTAGGAGACTCTTATACCATGGTTTTCAGAAGGACCGAACCATTGGACTTTAGATCTGGGAGAGACCTCTGAAATCATCCAGTTGAATTCTCTCAGTGATAGCAACAAACATTTACTCTCTGTGAGATAAATATCAAGGCAAATACAGAAATGAATAAACTCGGTATCTGCCCTCAGGGAGTTCACTGTCAATGCTGGGGACTGTTTGGGGTTTTAGTAGGAGGGAAGGGACAAGAGAGTCTTGGAATAACTTAGCCTGTTTAAGAAATCAGGAAGGCCCTAGCTGGTTTGGCTCAGTGGATAGAGCATTGGCCCTCGGGCTAAAGGGTCTCGGATTCAATTCGGTCAAGGGTTCATGCCCAGGATGCAGGCTCGGTCCACAGTAGGTGTGCTGGAGGCAGCCGATTGATGATTCTCTCTCATCATTGATGTTTCTAACTCTCTCTCCCTCTCCCTTTCTCTCTGAAGTCAATAAAAATATATTAAAAAGTAAAAAAACAGTAATCAGGAAGGCTTGTCAGAGGAGGTGACATTGGAGCTGCATTTGAAAGAAGGAATAGGAGTTGTGAAGCAGGCAGGGGTGAGGAAACAGAACAAGACCTGAGCCAGGCCTTCTGCCTCCATCCTGCATTCCTGTGATACCACAGGTGGAGCCCACCCTCCAGTCCTACCTTAGTCAGTAGCTAAAAGTGAAAATAATCTTGCCTTAAACTTTACTCAAAATTCTTATTTTTAAAAGAATACTCAAAATGAAACTTTCTAAGCCATTCTCTTCTCTCTCTCTCTCTCTCTCTCTCTCTCTCTCTCTCTCTCTCTCTCTCTCTCTCTCTCTGTGTGTGTTTAGGAAGCCACTTGTAAAGTAAAGGTATTAGTCAGGAAGATGGATTTTTCCAGCAAAGCCAGTGAGAGCAGAATTACCTGGGGCCATGGTTTGTGAGCCTCGCTCTGTAGGGACCCAACCAACTTTGCCCTGAAATGAGAACGTAGGCTGGGTTAGACCCTCTTGTTCTTACCTGTTAGTGTAAAACTGCTCACGTTAGCAGAGGAACAGCATGGAGTAAGTGGAATTTCCCGCCCACTCATGAAAGGAACCACGCATTTGAACCCTATTTCCAAATTTTTAAAGTAGCTTCCAAGATAGTGGCTGACAATTGGGAAAGACCTTTCTGGGAAGTGCACCATGTGATGAGTTCCTCCCCATCTCCCTACCTTTTCCCTTCTCTATCCATATCCACGCCATTCTTCACGCCACGACCTTCAAGAAGCCTTCCCCTCTGCTGGTTTTGCCCTGTATCAGCTGTCCCTATAAGTTGGCCTTGTAATCGTCTATGTCCATGGCCATAGTGCTTTGCTGAAGTGAAGGTTAGGTTTGATGCCCTTGTATGGATGCCTTGTCTGCACAGTTGCTCTCAATTTCCGACTCACAGAATTTTAGAACAGGAAGCAGTCCTAGGGGTCACTCTGCCATCACCTTGATTTCACATATGAGGAAGGTGAGACCCAGAGATGGGCTGGAAGTTGCTTTAGGTCACCCAGCATGGTGCCAGAATAATGGAACCCAGGCCAGGTTTCCTCACCTCCACGCGGAGCCACTTCACATCCTGTGCTGCTGCCCGGGTGGCAGTGTCATCTCATGCCCCCACTGACGCTGCAAATGTCCCGTGGGCATGACTCGTCTTATGTGGTAGCATCTCATCTACCAGAGGCCTTCACCTTGGCTTCAAGACTTAGTTGTGAGCTGAGATGTGGTTGAATCCTTAACTCTGCCCACCTTACCAACCCTTTCCTCTACTTTGAATTCAGAGTGCAGACTCACTGTGAGGCCTTGGGGAGGCACTGCCCTTCCTCTGCTCCATTTCCTTCTCTATTAAATGAAAGCTTTGGGCTAGATGGTCTCTTGGATCCCTTTAAGCTCTAACTCTAAAAGTTCTAGAATTCTGTACCTTTCAGCTGAGTCCTTTGCTGTCTCACAGACCTGCCACCTCGCTCATTCTCCTGGCTTGCTATGGAGTGAATTTTTTTAAGGCCCGGGGAGCATAATAGTATTGAAGAAGGCCTGGATTTGAACCTTGTCTCCAAGCCATTGTATCTGTGTGGCCTTCAGAAAGTCACTTCATCTCCCAGCCACCTTAAAAAAAAAAGGGATAACTGTACATCCTTCTGGATTTGGTGACAGTGAATTCAGACAAACTTAGTGGAAATACATGGCACAAAGAAGATATTCGCATATAGTGACACCTGTCCTTTGTTCCACACCTAGCATTCGGGAGGAGGGCTGTTCCGCACACATAGCTTTTCTAGCTGATGGCTTTACTAACTGGAGCTACATAACATTGACTACTTTTTTACTAAGACCTTTCTGAAGTGAATTTGATATCTCCTGACATGTCATGCAGACAGTCCCAAAGTATGAGGGAGAATTAGAGAAAGGAACATCTTTCAAGAGGGGCATCATAGCAGATGTTAAACGAAATAGGCCAGTCAGAGAGAGACAAATAACACATGATCTCACTTATATGTGAAATCTAATAAACAAAATAAACTGACCAACAACATAAGGAATGCAGGGGGCAAAGGGAATACGAAAGGAAACTCCTATGCCTTTTTTTAAGTGTATTTTTTATTGTTGACATTATTATGGATGTCCCCTATTTTCTCCCCACTTCCTCCTCTCCGCCCTACCCCTATCCCCCAGCCGTCACCACACTGTTGTCTGTGTCCATGGGCAGAGCATATATGTATATAAGTTCTTTGGTTAACTTTGGTTAATCT
>PVJC01054575.1:0-10440 GCA_004026665.1 Murina feae | reverse complement strand
TGAGCAGAGCTCCCACTGTGGGAGAGCACTGACCACCAAAGGGCAGCTCCTGCATTGAGGGTCTGACTCCTGGTGGTCAGTGTGTGTTATAGTGACCAGTCATTCCCAGTTATTTTGCTGTTAGGGTTAATTTGCATATTACCCTTTTATTATATAGGATAGAAGCCTGATACATGGGTGGGAGTCAGCTGGTTTTCCTTGAAGGGTGTTCTGGATCAGGGTGGGGGTCCTTCTGGGAAGCCGGGCCAGCATGGGTGAGGGGCTGATGGCTGTTTGCAGGCTGGCCACCGTCCCTTTAGGGTGGGGGTACCCTCTGGGGTGCCTGGCCATCTTAGGTGAGGGGCAGATAGCTGTTTGCAGGCTAGCCACAGCCCCCAGAGACTCAAGCCCCCAGCAACCCAAGCTCCCAGCGAGGCTGGCTGGAAGCAGGTATCTGGGATTTATTTATCTTCTATAATTGAAACTTTGTTGCCTTGAGTGGAGTCCACAGGTGGCCAGGGCAGGGGGGAAGATTGGCTTCCTCCATTGCAGGGGCAACCAAGCCTCCTGCTTGCTCCACCTCCGTGGCTTCTGGCTGCCATCTTGGTTGGGTTAATTTGCTTATACACTCTGATTGGCTGGTGGGTGTGGCTTGGGGAGTGACATCAATTTGCATGTTTCTCTTTTATTAGTGTATATATCTAATCTAAAAAAAGAATAATATTGAAATTGACCATTTCTCCAGGATGTCTAAGCCACGCCCACCAGCCAATAAGAGTGGCTGTATGCAAATTAACCCAGCCAAGATGGAGGCCAGCAGCCATGGAGCTAGAGCAAACAGGAGTCTTCCGTTGCACCAGGAGTAAACTGTCTGCCTAGGCCAGCTGGGCCTCTTTCTGGTCAAGGCAACATAGTTGCAATTATAGATGCCACAGAGCTGAAGCAAACAGGAGGCTTCCATTGCACCAGCGATGGAGGAAACTGTTTGCCTAGGCTGGCTGGGCCTCTACTAAGATCACATTGTTTCAATTATAGAAGCCACGGTGCTGAAGCAAACAGGAGACTTCATTACCTGCCTAGGCCTTGGCTTAAAGCAACAGTGTATCAATTATAGAAGAAAAATAAACCCCAGAAACCTGCTTCCAGCCAACCTTGCTGGGACATTGGGCCAATGGGAGCTGTGGGAAGCCTGAAAGCCTGAAAACAGCCTGCAGCCCCACACCCAGGCTACCCAGGCACCCCAGTAGAGACCCAAAAGATGAAGGGACTGTGGACAGCCTGAAAACAGCCCTCAGCCCATCACCAAGGCTGGCCACGCCTCAATGGGGTGAGGGTTCCCACTGGGGACTTGGCCAGCCTGCAAACAGCCATCAGCCCCTCACCCAGGCTGGTCAGGTGGACATCCCCTGAGGGGTCCCAGACTGAAAGAGGGCACAGGCCAGGCTGAGGGACCTCCTGAGTGCACAAATTTTTTGTGCACTGGGCCCCTAGTGTATATATATATATATATATTATAATATACCAGTGCTTTATTCTTTAATAGGGTTAGGGTAGATTTCTCAAAACTAGAATATGTGGAGGAAAATAAAGACGTGCTTTCAATTTTAATGAACATTATAGATAACTTTCCAAAAGTTTGTAACATCTTAGATGCACCACATCCACATATTAACAAAAAATGTAGAATTTTTTTTCATCTTGGATAGCCCTCTTCCACAATTCACAGATTGCTACTTGTGAAAAAAAGAAGTGCTATTTTGAATATAATTTACAGTTTCCTAGTTACTAGTGAGATGGAGTAATTTTTATTAGTCATTTTTATTCCTCTAGACTCTTGTTGGATTTTTTTCAGTTTCTTCTACATATATGCATATACATATATAGTGTAATATATGAATATATGAATATGATATTTAAGCCCTGTGTGTCTCTTACGTGTTGCCAATATTTCCGTAAATTCATCATTGTCTTTTTGGCCTATTTTTTCCTCATAAAATTCTAATTTCTTTATGTAGTCAAATGTTTTTTTAAATATATTTTACTAGAGGCCCAGTGCATGAAATTTGTGCATGGGGCGGGGGGGGGGGTATCCTCAGCCTAAACTGCACCCTCTCCAATCTGGGAGTCCTCAGGGGATGTCCTACTGATGGCTTAGGCCTGTTCCCCATGGTTCTCTGCTCTCTGCAGGGCCTGCTTTCTCCACACCATGGCGACAGGCAAGCAGGCCCTGCTGGGTGCTGCCTGTGGGCTGTGGTTGCCTGCTCATGGGTCCCTGCGGTGACCCACCAGCCGGCTCTGCTGAGCACTACCTGTGGGCTGTGCTTGCCTGCTCATAGATCACTGCGGCAACCCGCCACTCCTGGCAACCTGCCAGCAGGCCCTGCTGGGTGCTTGCCTGCTTCGGGTTGCCATGGCAATGCCTGCTGGGCTCACATTGCTGGGATGATGTTGCCAGAGTCCTGCCCTGGCTGCTATTGGTGCTGCCATCTTTGTCATGGAGTGATCACTAATTTGCATATTACTCTTTTATTAGATAAGATCAATTTCAGAGAAGAAAGATAGGGAGAGAGAGATTGAAACATCAATGATGAGAGAGAATCATTGGCTGCCTCTTGCATGCCCCCTACTGAAGACCAAGCCAGCAACCCAGGCATATGCCCTTGATCAGAGTCAAATGTTTTAATTTTCCCTCTATGACTTCTAGGTTTTCTCTTGCACTTAAGAAATTTTTCCCTACCCCACAATTATTTAGGAATTATCCTAAAATTTCTTCTCAATTTTTTGTTTCATTTTTAGATTTGGATACTTACTGTATTAAGCTTTTGTTTATGTACAGAATGGAGGATTGGGTTTGAGCTCCATTGTCTTCCAGATTGGCAGCTAATTGTGCCAGTGGCAGCCATTATATAATTACCCACTTCTCCAGAACAGAGTCACTACCTAACCATATAGATTCCCAGTCATAATGGCTTGCACCTCCTGTTATGTTTTATGGACCTTCTGGATTTCTCCAAGTTCTATATAATGTGACCAAGAAGGATAATGGTAAATTTATTACAATCAATTTCTCATTAGTGAATGAGGCCTCAAATGCTATTGCCTCAGGACTAATAAATGATGAAATTTTTGTATTAATAAACATAGTTTTTGTAAAAATCTAAATTTCCTGTAGTTTGTTCCAAATATAATAAAGTAAGATTACATTTTCTCATATTATAATGCTATATTGCTTTATAATCAAGTTAACATTATCCAGGGGGCATTAAAAAGGTTGTAATTTGTTTCTAACTTGCCTTTCAATTGATTACATTGGCATTCACTTTTTCAAGCCTATGAAACTATAAAAAGCCTATGAAGCTGGACATCAGAAAGAGTGAAAACTAGACAAATGCTTCCTTGCAAATATTAGTAAGCTCTATACCTCAAAATCCTTTCGTTCAGTATTTCTCAAACTGTGTTCTGTGGAATACTAGATCCACAGATGTAAATTTTATATAAAAAAGAGGTTCTGTGTAAAAAAACTTAGTGTTAGCTCAAACATATTTAAATTAGGTTTTGACTGATGGACCTCTCAGAATCTTTAGTATACTCTTGTGGACTATAGGTCTCCAATAGGGGCATATCGAATACAGTGTTTCCTCAACTTGACTTTAATTATCCTCTCTCCACCACTATGGTGTATTTGCAGAGCTGATACCTCATATAATGTACTTAAAAAATGATGGCCAAGTTCACCCTTGTTGGTCATCATAAGCTTCCATTGTCCCACAAAAGGAGAAATATAAGTATGAAAATATAAGACTGAAACTATTACCTAAATTGGATTAGTTTGGTCTTATACATGAGAAAAGTTTCAGATAAAAATCCCAGATCCATTCCTGGTTTTTACGTGACATCTCAATCAAAACTTTATGTTTTCCTGGGCCTTTCCATCATACCCATTCTCTTTTCATAGCCATCATGAAATAGACGCCTTCATGATGGACTTTACTTTGTTGCTAACTTTCCCAAACCCCAAAAGAAATAAATCTCTTTCCTTCTAATGTACTCCCTTCAGGTTTCTTTCCTGCTTAGAAGATCATTCCAAACACATTATGAGCACTGAGTGGTTATGGGAGCAATTGCTTATTAAGGTTTGTATTATGCTATTTGAAACCTATTTGTGCTGTAGTAGGGGAAACTGCTATAGGAATCCATACATAAAGGGTTCATTTGGCTTATTTATTTTCTTAAATAAATATTAAAAATCACTTCTGTTATCTTTTGAAATTTCTCTAACTCAATTCTGTACTACTGACAGTCAGTCGGTTAAAAGTCAGTGCTTTTCTGGTGGGGGTATTCACTGGTTTGGCAATTCAGCACTTATTATTTTTCCTCTAGAGAGATGGTGACAAGAATGCTCCAATAATGAAAGTGCCTATCTTGATTGTCTTATATGATGGCAACAGCGTGTTCACAAGGAGAAGGTGGGCTGACTCTTGATTCTCCCACCAAAAACATTAAAATTAAGTTTTAATATTTCTATGAACATAAGAATTGAGGTTTGGGAAAACATATTTTTTCCTTTCCTGCTTCCCCTCTCCTCTCACTCTCCTCCCTCTTCCTCCTTTCTTCAGTCCTCCTCCCACCCATTGCTCATTTCGTTGTACAAATAAAGAATTGACAGTGGTAAAACGCATTACTTCATATGTATTCTCAGTAGAGTTATGTAGAAAGAGAAAGGTTCCACACTATTTTCTTTATATGTGCTGCTACTCATAAGAAATTCTGTTTGCTTTCCTGACATGTAATTGTTGTCATTGAAAAGAGCTTTCTAAGTATTACTAACTCTCTTAGTTTTTCTTGTCCATAGATATTGTCTATTAGACTATTTTCCTCCTTTATTTTAATTATTTTTTAATTGCTCCTATAAAGAATTTTTCTTTAAACAAGAATATCTATTTCTATTTCAGTCACAATTTGCTCTGGGATATGTTTTCTTTCCCAAGTCTTGGGGTAGCAGAATATAGGTATTATAGCATCTATGAATAAAATAGATACTTTATATTATCCTACTAATCCTATCTAATAAATAAGGAATATGCAAATTAACATCATGCCATAACAAGATGGCTGTGCCTACAGCAGAGGCAGGGATCCCGTAACACAAGATGGCTGCACCCACAGTGGAGGCTGAGTTCCTGTAATGAGCCTTAATGAGCAATCAGCCAGGACCTGAGGCTTCATGGCACCGGACTGGGGGAGGGGACCTGAGGCTGTGTCCCCTGCCTGGTGGGTCTTGACAGGGGACCTGAGGCTGTGCCCCCCATCCCAGAACCAGGCTGGGGGACCTCAGACCCTGCCCCACCCCAGCGCTGGACTAGGAGACCTCAGGCTGTGCACCCTTACCATGCAGGGCTTGATGGGGGACCTCAGGCCACATACCCTAACCCATGGAGATTGATGGGGACCTCAGGTCACAACACCTGGTCTGGCACAGGGCCAGGGGACCCGAGGCTGCATCCCCTGCCTGGCAGGGCTTAACGGCAGACCTCAGGCCATGCCCCCTGGCCTGAGCCAGGAGACCTCAAGGTGCGCCCTCTGGCCTGAGCCAGGGGACCTCAGACCATGCCCCCTACTCTGGAACCAGTCAGGTGACCTGAGGCCATGCCCCCCACCCCATGGGGCTTGACGGAGGTGGGGCCAGCTGGGTCTAGATCTAGTGCAATGGGGGTGGAGCCAGCTGGGTCTGGGTCTTCCATGATTTTGAGGTGCATGTGGGTGGGCGGGGACTTGCTCTGGGTCCCGCGGTGCATCCTAGACTCTGACAGGAGGAAGATTTTTCATATACATTTTGCTAATTTTCTTTAATCTCTGATACTTCTATTATAGAGAAAGGGCAAATAGCAATATTAAAATATTTCCTTTAATTCCCTTTTAATGTGCATGAATTTTGTACACTGGGTCACTAGTCTATATAATAAAAGCCTAAGCAACCATTATGGTGGAATGACCAGAACGACTGGTCACTACAATGTGCACTGACCACCAGGGGGCAGATTTTCAACACAGGAGCTGCCCCCTGGTGGTCAGTGTGCTCCCATAGGGGGAGTGACACTCAGCCAAAGCTGGGTTCATGGCTGGTGAGAGCAGCAATGGTGGCGAGAGCCTGTCTTGCCTGCGCAGCAGCACTAAGGAGCAGTGAGCCAAGCAGTAAGGAGCAGAGAGCAGGCAGGCAGTAAGGAGCGAGGGGTCCTGGACTGTGAGAGTGCAGGCTGGGCTGAGGAAACCGCTCCCCCAGGGTACTAATTCTGTGTACTGGGCCTCTAGTTCATAATGATAGGCCAGGAATCAGGAAACTTGGATTTTTATTCCTGAATCTGCCTGGTACTTACTTGCTTTTTTTTTTTTTTAAGTGATGGACAATAATAATTTTTGGTCTATACAGCTCACAGGTAAAACATGGGACGTTGAATATAAAAGAAAGGGCTTAAAATAAAAAAGTTGTAATAAGATATTAATAAATATCTTACATGCATATTGATTTCTGGAGTCATATTATTTATTCATGAATTATTCATTCACGTGAATTCAGTACATAGAATGTGCCAGGAGTGGTATTACATGATATGGATGCATTGATTGATAATATGATCTTTTGTCTCAGGACAAGTTATATATCATCAGGATTTGCTGAACCATTAACTTATAATTGTTATAGGAATTTTCCTGACTAATTTTACGAGTTCACCTGAATTTTAATAGTTACCAGGTTCACGTCTATATCCTTTTTTTGTATGTATGGTGTGGGGAAAACAGAGGTTACAAAATTTTAATAAGGGGCTCAATATCCAGGTAGTGTCTGAATTTCTATAACTTCTTCATGCTCTACCTCATTGCTAATAACAATCCCAATTTTAGTATGCATTGAACACTACTCCTTTTTCTCTTGGCTTGGTTGTCCTGTGTCTTGGACATACTTCTTAAATGTTTTTTTTGACACTCTTTGATACCTTTCACTCAAACCATCTTGTTATTGACTTTATTTTCTCCCTATCAAAAATTACAGATTTTGTCTGTCCTTAGCTTTTTTCAGTGGAGAACTTTATTTATTTATTTTTAAAATATATTTTATTGGTTTTTACAGAGAGGAAGGGAGAGGGATAGAGAGCTAGAAACATCGATGAGAGAGAAACATTGATCAGCTGCCTCTTGCACACCTCCTACTGGGGATGTGCCCGCAACCAAGGTACATGCCCTTGACCAGAATCAAACCTGCAAGCCTTGAGTCCGCAGGCTGATGCTCTATCCACTGAGCCAAACCAGTCAGGGCATCAGTGGAGAATTTTAGTTTCCACTCAGCGTCAAATGTTTATTGAGAAAAAAAATTATGCATTGTTTGTATTTTTTTAAAAATATATGATAAAACAGTTAAATGTTTATGGAGCTGAAGAAGAGGGCATGTAATCGGCCTTCACTTCTCTGTGCATCAGTGTGTTTGTGGAGTTTACAACCTCCATTTACCAATATAATCTTGTGATAGGTATTTTCTAAAGGTCATGAAGCACATATAAATTAAATACATCTATCATGGCCTTATTTTATTTGAAGAAACTCCTTGAAGACACTTAGAAGAATGTCCATGGATAGTTTGAAAATTGTTGCTTTAGGAAATGTATTCACTTAATAGTCTTCTAGAATTAATTACTTCTCAAGAGATCATTGGCTTAGACAGGGTCTACCATTAGAATTGGGAAATTATTCTTAGTTTGTTAAACATATTTGTTAGGAAATTGCCACATTAATTCATACAATAAAAGCTTAAACTTGTGCGCCTGACAATGGAGAAAAATAATTTCTTTATGGGAAGAACAACTGGATATTGAGGTTAGATCTTATAGCATATCAGGAATCTTTTGATTGAAAAATGACAGAAACCCAAGTGGAACTAATTTAAGCAAGTTGGTTATTTATTTTAAAAAATGGTGACAAAATTCTTGTTATTGTAATTGAAGAATAAGCAAGGTTTACAAGGCAGGAATTTGAGAAACTCCTTTAGGAATTTTATTAGTTATGTTCAGTTCAGTTCAGTTCTTTTTGTACCATGGAAATAAGATGGAAGATTTATTTATCTCAAATAAAAGCATGAGTGAGTAGATAGTCTATGGTGAGGAGGTCACCTGATTTATACCATTCAAAGTGCAAGGTTTCTTCTATCTGTTTGTCCTACCACCTCTAAATTTGTTATACTTTCTGAATAATTTATTCTGGATTAATTCCTGTTGGGTCTAAATTCCATCCCCTGGGGTTGGGAAAAATGGGGGAGAACATGCTGTTTCCTTCTAAGAATGCAACACAGAGGTTACTCACATCACTTCCGCTCACATATCTGTCTGAACTTAGTCATGTTGCTACAGAAGAGGTTGAGAAATGTAATCTTTAGCTGGCAAGCTCTGCACTCCACTAACACCAGAGGGTCCAATTACCAAAAGGAAGTATGGGAGAAAGGATATTAAGAAAAAATTGCAGTCTTCACAACACAACAACTCTGGAACAGTCAAGGTTCTTTTTTTACCACTTGCCTCTCCTTCACTTTCCCAAAGATCTTCACTCTAATCTGCTACAGGACACAGAGCAGGATATATGGAAACATATGTGTCTATGTTTTCTCAGCATCAAGATTAATATAATATCCAACAAGTAGACACAATGAGTTTTTTCTTTTCTTTTTTGTCCCTGGTCTATTGCCCAGGGAATCCATAACTAGAGAGCAGGAACAGGTTCTAGATAAGGATAGTATTCATTCATTAAGCACCCAAGGGTCAGGCAATGTTTTAGACCAGGACTAAATCTGACCTGCCACCTGATTTTGTCAATAAAGTTTTATCAAAACACAGTCACACCTATTAGTTTGCATACTGTCTATGACAGCTTTTGTGCTACAACAGCAGAATTGAGTAGTTGTGACAGAAATATTATGTTCTCCATTTTATGAACTTGACTCCAAAGTCAAGGGAGGTAAAGGCAAAGATAAGTGAATGGGAATATATCAAACTACAAAGCTCTGTACAATAAAAGAAACTAACAACAGAGCAAAAAGGCAGCCAATAAGATGGGAGATGATATTTGCAAACAGTGACTCTGACAAAGTTTAATTTCCAAAATATATAAAGAACTCATAAAACTCAACACAAAACAAACAACCCAACCAAAAAGTGGGCAGAGGACCTGAAAATACACCTCTCCCAATAAGGCATACCAATAGCCAACAGATACATAAAAAAGATGTTCAACCTCACTGGCAATTAGGGAAATGCAAATAAAAGTTATAACGATTTATCACCTCACACCTGTTAGAGTGGCCATTATCAACAAGACAAGCAATAACAAGTGTTGGAGAGGTTGTGTAGGAAAGGGAACCCTCATTTATGCTGGTGGAGATGTAGACTAGTACAACCATTATGGAAAGCAGTCTGACAATTTCTCAAAAAATTTAGAATAGAGCTACCATACAACCCAGCAATCCCACTCCTGAAAACCTCAAAATCATGTATTTGCAAAGATATATGCACCCGTATATTCATTGCACCATCCACTCTCAGTGGCCAAGACATGGACACAACCAAAGTACCCTGCAATAGAGGACTGAATAAAGAGGATGTGGTACATATACACGATGGAATACTACTCAGCCATAAGAAAGGGTGAAATAGTGCCATTTCCAACAATGTGAATGGACTTCGAGAACATTATGCTAAGTGAATAAATTAGTCAGAAAAAGCTAAGAACCACATGATTTCACTCATGTGGGATATAAAACGGAAACTCATGAACATAAATAGCAATGTGGTGGTTGCCAGAGGGAAGGGGGTGGTGGGGGAAAGGAGGTCCTAATATATGGTGATAGGAAAAGATTTGACTTTGAGTGGTGAGCACATGGTGCAATATATAGATCTTATAACATAGAAATACAGACCTGAAACCTTTATGTTCATATTGACCAATGTCACCTCAATAAATTTAATTTAAAAAAAGAAATAGTACGTTCTCAAAGCCAAAGTATTTAATATGTGGGCCTTTACAGAAATTTGTCAACCATGGGGGAAAAGATATGAAAGGTCTCCATCTTTTTGAAGAAAATATACATAGGATTTTCATTCTCAGATCCAGTTTTTTGATGATTTCTCCCTCTTCCTAGGGTGTCTGGTGGAGCAAATGATCTTTTATCATCTGCATCAGCTCTCAGGTCTCTTTGGGATAGCTCCACATATAGTGTGCTCATATAAGGAAGTGCTCATTTTATTCCTAGTTCAGTGTCCTTATGAATTTATAGAAGAGATTTCACAGTCATTGAAATGATCTTGGACCTTTTGGTTATGCCCTGTTCTTAGCTCCTGGATCTTTCTGAGCCATGGATAATTCAAGCTATCATTTTGTTGGGCTGTCTGTTCGCATTGCTATTTCCTTGCTTCTGGCCATTTT
>PVJC01054574.1:0-10461 GCA_004026665.1 Murina feae | reverse complement strand
GCAGGATTTTAGTCCCCCTGGACTGGGGGGGAGCCAGGCCGATGGCTTTCTCCCTGGGGCCCCGAATGCAAAGCTGCATTTCTGCCTCTGCCGTTCCTCCTGGCGGAGTTTACTCCAGAAAGGGCTAACGGCCTAGAGAGAACAAGGAGCTCACAGGTAATTGAAGTAGGACCTTTCGAGGCTGCATGCAAAGAGGAAAGAAAATAACTAAAGAAAGTGCCAATCGAGGGAAGCATTTATGCCAAGATTGATGTGGCTTCAGAGGGAAGAGGTGAGAAGTGTCAGGCAGTGAGAGGGTAGATGAGAAGGCAAAAGAATTAAGTGTTGATCCCAGTGGAGAGGAAGAGCAGAGAGAGAAGGACATCCCAGAGCAGGCTTTCTGGGGTGACTCGAGAATCAGTGGGCCTTCCTTGTCACCTCAGCGGTTAAACATTATTGGGCCACGAATCTGACAGCCCGGAAGGCGGGCTGCCCTCCAGCTTGAACCGCGTGGCTGCTTCTGCGAGTATCACAGAACTCAGAAACACATCCAAATATGGACGTGTTTACATGGGAAAGCCAGTGTGTTTAAAATATTAGCCAAGTCTCCAAGGATGGGAATTATTTCTGGAGAATTCTGTTTGCTGGTGGGAGCTATTTTAAATCGTTTCATGCATTTCCCCCCTGTAATTCATTAAAGTTGTTCATTTTCTTTTCCTCTTGGATTTTAAAAATATCAACTAGCTTTGCAAAAAGGTATTTCTTATTATAGGGCCAACCAAATAAAGATTCAGCAAGTGATGGGAAAATGTCATTGGAGCCCAGAGTCAGGCAACAGTAATCGCTGTGCCCCTGGGGACCCTTCCTGAGCATAATGGTGTGGCTCCCACCAGCGTTCCCACTCGTTGTTGCTGTGAGTGGATGAAAAAGGAGCATCTGCTTAATCAACTCCATGAGCAGCAAACTGGACGCATTAGTGAGCGGTTTGTGTCCCAAGAAAACAAGACCGTTATCTGATAAGTGTGTCGTGAGCTTCATGATGGTTATTGAGAGTCACGGCAGTCAGACGTACTTGATGAGCAGTTGATAGAAATGGCAGCAATAAACTGTCATACAGACAAACAAGATTTTTATAGTCTCTCTATTGTTGCATTAGCCAGAATCTCTAAAGGAAATGTACACCCTTTCCCTGGCAGCCTGTGCAGTTCAGTTAGCATTTCACACGCGTACACACGGAGTTCAGTTATTTCACACGCGTACACATGGAGTTCAGTTATTTCACACGTGTACACACGGAGTTCAGTTATTTCACACGTGTACACACGGAGTTCAGTTATATCACACGTGTTCACATCGAGTTCAGTTATCATTTCACATGCGTACACACGGAGTTCAGTTATCATTTCACACGCGTACACACGGAGTTCAGTTATCATTTCACACGCGTACACACCGAGTTCAGTTATTTCACACGCGTACACACGGAGTTCAGTTATCATTTCACACGCGTACACATGGAGTTCAGTTATCATTTCACACGCGTACACACGGAGTTCAGTTATTTCACACACGTACACATGGAGACAGTTACGGGCTCTCTGACATGCCCTGTCCCGGAGCCTAGGACAGTCCCCTCACTCTGCTGGAAGGAGGCAGGCTGGTCCCAGTCCTTTCAGTGAGTCCTAGAGCCGAGGCTGGTGCCTGTGGGGTGCTCGTCTTCTGCACCCAGAGCTCTAGAAGCTGAGCTCGGCCAACTCGGCCGCAGTCCCGAGCTCCTCCTCCGGGTCCGGTAGGGGCCCAGATGTCAGTGGCCTTCAACAGGCAATGTGCCTTGACCTGCATAGTTAAAGGAAAGTTTTAAATGCAAATAACCCTGAAGGAAGTGAGCTTGTGCCTGATGGGAGGGAGAGGACTAGCATCCCAGGTCATAGAGGGGGCAAAAAGCGTCCCCTCGAGGGCAGGAGGACCCAGAGTGAGCAGGCTGAGGCCCCAGGGGCTTCTTAAAGGACCTCCCTCCCCCTCCCTGGTTAGAGCATCCACCTCTCCCTGCTCCTCCACTCAGTGAATCAAGACTGTGCTGGGAGTTATTTCCCCGTGTCAGGCTTGGGAGCCAGGAGAGGGGACGTGGGCTCAGTTACACTGAGGAGGTCACCACGTGGCTCTGACCCTCCTGGGTCACAGATGCCGCCTCGGTCCCTGCTGTGCCATCCCCGCTGGGCCGATGCGAGTGAGTGTCCTCTCTGTGCAGACATCCCATCGCAACCCGGTCCTTTCTGTTGGTGGCCCTTTGTTGATGGTTGTGTCCTGTGATACTTTTCACTCGGCAGTAAAAATCCTGGCGTGCATATTTTGGTCACATGTGAGCTTGCTGCTGCCACCTCCATCTTTCTGGTCACCTAATCTCAAAACCTAGAGTTGTCTTTAATATCCTCAGCCCCGCCCCTGTCACCATTCAGCAGCCAAGACGTGCTCATTAGTCTACTCCTGTGGTGCCTCCACCTGCCCGCTCTTTTCTGTCCCCACTTCCTGCCTTCGGCCTGGACCGTTCTGTTTGGTTTCCACCTGGTCTCCCTGCCTTTCAGTCCTTCTCACACTGAGCTGTCAGAACAATCTCTCGAAAGCGTAGTTGAATCACGTCACTGCTCTAGCGGAGCCCCAGTATGTCCTGCCTTATGCTGCCTTACTCCTCTCTCAGCGAAGCCTCATCTCATCTCCTCCTCCTGTCTTCACACGGGCGCATCCCTTCCCACCTTACTCCCATGTCTAATCCCTCAGGAACAGCACAGTGGACATTCTAAAGGCGCACAGTCCAGAGTCCTAGTCCCAAACGTACTTAGCGGAGTGACCTGGAGGGTTGGCACCTGCCTCATAGAGTTGCTGTGAGGATGGCGTGACATCACCTGGGTAAAAGCCCAGCACCTAGTCAGCCGTCAGTACTATTAGCAGCTGTTATTATTATCCTCGCTGTTACCCTCAGTGTCTAACTCCGGTGCCACCTCCTCCATGAAGCCTTCCTGGGTTCCAGTCTGACGGAGAGGCGGTGATACTAATGGCCTGTCGCGTGGAATGTCTGCTCCCCACTCAGGCCGTTGCACGAGGCTGAGTCCTCGTGTTGCAGGAACAGGTCAGCCTGTTCATTAGACCCCGAGTGCTGAGTTTCTTGGCTGTCACTTTGTAATGATCAGAATGGTCACGTTCCCTGCCCTTGGCAACATGAAGCCCCAAAATGTGAGTCAGAAGCTCCTCGCTCCGGGCCCTTTGCCTCTGCACCTCATTTCCTAACGTTCTGTTCACACCTCCTTTCTTCAGCTGTGTTCACTCACAATGAAGCAATAGCCTCGCCCAAGTCTCTCATTGGCCAGGATCGTCTGAGGAGGGTCCTCTGGGGTGGTTTTAAAATGTAGATTCCTGGGCCCATCCTACACCTGCGGCAAAAAGCTTCGAGGGTTGAGCTCATGAATCTGCATTTTTAAAAGCTTACCCAAGTGGTCTTTATGTGCATTAACAGAAAGTTTTAGATCACTGACTTAGAGTCTGTTTCCATCAACCTGAAAACCTGTCTTTATGAATGTGCTCCGTTTATCCACCTCTTCCTGCTCCTGGGGACTCTTGGTACTGACCGGGCATCCAGCCTCCACTCAAATTGATATCTTCTGGCTGTACTGTATCCATGTTCTGTCTTCACCCCTACATTCTGTCACCTGCCATATCTAGCATTTAGTAGGAACTTAATATATGTTGAGTGAATGTTGGTTAGATACTTAGTTTACGTTTTTATAGACTAATCTGGGTAACTTGTAGATTAAGCTTACCCAAAAACATTGAAACTTCAAGTAAGTAAGCCTATATTTAAAGGCTTGGAACTTTAAAATTTCTCCTGATTTTATATTGAAAACTCACTTGGTAGATTTGATGTCTCTAAAGAGAATAATAATGTTACCTTCTTGGCACAAGTCTTTGGTTTTAGCCCAGAGCAATTGGATATGCTGTACGTATCATTAGCAGTGTGTTTAATGGATTAAAAATACTTTATTCAGCCCAGCCGGTGTGGCTCACTGGTTGAGCATTGACCTATGCACCAAGAGGTCACCAGTTCAGTTCCCGGTCATGGCACATGCCTGGGTTGCGGGCTCGATTGCCATTGGTGGGCATGCAGGAGGCAGGCAGTCGACATTCTCGCATCAATCTTTCTCTCTCTCTCTCCCTCTCCCTTTCTCTCTTTCTTTAAAAAAAAAAATCAAAACATATTTCTTTAAAAAGAAAAGAACCAAAATGTTATAAAAAATACTTTATTCGGTTAGAATGTGTTCAAAGTCAGATTTTTAAATCTTTGAATAGCTATCACATGCACTACTTAAGTTGACTGAGACTTCAGATAAATTATTTTTTTAATAACTTGACTCTTTGCAAGAAATGTATGTATAACAGCGTACAGCATGGAACTTTCCGTTTACCCCTCTAGGCCGCGTGGTGAGTGTGAAGCAGTTACCTGCTCTTCCTAGTGGGTGATGCATTTGGAAGAAGTTTCAGTCTTTCTTTATTTTGTAAGATGAACAGAGGTTCTCAGGTTTTGAAAATTGTCCTCGCAGGACAGTTTAAGAGTGAGATCATTTTAAAGGAGAAGAAAAGTAGATAGGAACCAACTTTAAACTTTAGGCTTCAGTTAACCGTATCTGTCTTAATTTTAGCGTAAAGGCCTCTCAGTTAGTGTATCAAAATGGATAGAATTTTAAAAATGCAATTTCAAATCAGAAAGAGTGACAAATTCATGAATAAAGGAAAAGGACAACATCACATAACAGTATTTGTTTTCTTTCCCACTAGGTTTCTGTGATGGTGAGAACAATGGACATGGGGAAGGTACGGATTGGTCTTGCCCCTGTGCTGGGCGGGATGCTGGGTGGTAGTTTTACGTGACCTCCTTTCAACACGTGAATAATGGATGCACATGTTTCAGAACTTCCCAAAATGCTGACAACTACAAATTAGTTGTCTAAGTTGCTCTATTAAATTAGGGCTACCCATGACCAAGGCCTCGAGAAAGAATGCGTATGGTGAGATTGCTTCTAATTCCTCATAATCCCAGTCACAGGGGTGTGCAGGGGAACAAAGGTTGTCATCACATGAAAATATTAATGACTTGGACGCCCTGGCCAGTGTTGCTCAGTGGATTGGGCATCTTTCCCCTGTACCTAGAGGTTGCTGGTTCTATTCCGGATCAGGGCTCATGCCCCTGTTGCGGGCTGGATTCCCAGTAGAGGGTGTGCAGGAGGCAGCTAATGACGTTTCTCTCTCCCTCTCCCTTCTTCTCTCTCTAAAAATCAATAAGAAATCTTCAAGGAAAAAGAAAGTATTAATGAATTGATCACTTACATTATTAGTTATTCCAGTATTTCTCCCTCCTTAGCTGCCTGTCTCTGCCCATTTAGAAAGTTTGGAGACTCTGTGATTGACATATGTAAATAAGCAGTGCAAGGAAAATGCAGACTGATTGCAAAAGGAAACTGCAGAGGTTGCAGAAGATACTGAGATTTATAAAACCAACCACAGTGCTATTGGAGGTCTACTGAAATGTTGCTCAAAGCCAGTGATCAGTGAGGACCTGACACAGTTCGTTTATTCACTCAGTGCCAGACACTTGTTTCTTTTCCCTAAATCTTCATCATCTGAAATTTAATTTTTGCAATCTGAAAGTGAACAACTAAGGGGTGGGGGGGTGTGCTATATAAGGCGCATCTCGCACCAGAGGCACAATTCTCTACCATCATCCTATTGAGTCCTTCTCCGGGCAAGCCCTTTTAGGCCGTGAATAACATCATGAAAAGTTGAAACACCAGTAAACATCTACTAGGACAAATAAATAATTGGCTTCAAGCTTCTTTTCATTCCCCCAGTGGATCCTTTGAGGAATTCTCAACAAATCCTGGAGATGGAGACTGAATCAGTGAGCTTCCCTAAGGAAGCAGTCCTCTTTAAGGCCCTGGCGTCTGCCCCAACCATCTTCCTGTGACCAACCTCTTATAAGCAGTAACCTTGAGGCACGAAGCCACCTCACTCAGCCCTTGAAACTGTTCCTGTCATCCATCAGTGCCGTACAGAGCGATTGTGTATTCTCGAGTGTCTCCTTGTATTGCTTTATGATGGCGCTCAAACTTACTATTCCTGCCGCCCAGTTTGAGAATCGGCTGCGGAGCCGGGGTTGAGCTGGCACTGTTTCCAGTACGCCCTGTGCCGAAACGCTGCTGAGTAAAATCAAGGCCTCGCCCTTGTGGACTTCACGTTTCCGAAGCCGTTCAAGTTAAGGGTTAGACTAGGTAGCATTTGAAGAAAAGAAAATCAACCAGGGATGTGGACAAAAAGAGTTCTTCAGAAGAGAGTGGCTTGAATATCCCGATTAGGAGAGCGACCTGGGACCGCTGATAAGCCTGGATATCTGAGATGGCGCTGTCCTGACCGTGAGGCTGACTGTACAGGCACCGCATTGGGCGGGCTCTGTTCCAGCGCCCCCACCCTCCTTAACTCATTCTGAGAGGCCACCGATGCAATCACATCCCGAGTGTTAGTGAAAATAAGATAAAATAAACTTATTGTAGAGTCTTTCTTTCATTTTTCAAATCTTTTTCTCAGAATTTACTCCGAAATTTTGGTCCCTATTTTTTTTTTAAAATGTATATTTCGGAGAGGAAGGGAGAGGAGGAGAGAGAGAGAAACATCAGTGATGAGAGAGAATCATTGATCGGCTGCCTCCTGCACGCCCCCTACTGGGGATCCAGCCCACAACCCAGGCATGTGCCCTGACCAGGAATAGAACTATGACCTCCTGGTTCATAGGTCAGTGCTCCACCGAGCACACTGAGCCACACTGAGCTGGTCCCTGTTTTAAGTGGCTTCTTTTGGGGGTTTGTTACCTGTAGGTCTCCATTGTGGGGCTAAAACACAGTCATGACATGACAGTCAAAGTGGAGTGCGCAAACCCCAACTGCATGTGCAGTTCGAGCAGTCGCCAATGCCTCTGATGCTGAACCCCCTGCCTGCCATCAGGTCCTCTAATTCCTGAGGGCTGGCCCTTCCCTTGTCTTCCGGTCTCTAAGAGCCATAAATATTTGTGAACTAAATCGTTTTTCTCTCTCGAAGATCATTTCTTTGGCCAGTGTTGGGATGGCTGCCATCTAACGCAAGGAATGTGCTTCTCCCCCCCCCTC
Source organism: Murina feae (assembly GCA_004026665.1). Classification (NCBI taxonomy): domain Eukaryota; kingdom Metazoa; phylum Chordata; class Mammalia; order Chiroptera; family Vespertilionidae; genus Murina; species Murina feae. Next base: position 3,280 of record PVJC01054574.1, on the reverse strand, counting down.
CCCCCCTTTAGTGATGTCTTTCCCTGGTTCATTGAAAGAAGAGAATCTGTTAAACGTCCCCAAGCCACTGCCAAAGCAGCTGTGGGAGACCAAGGAGGTGAGTGAGCAGTCCTCGCTGGGCTTGTTGTCACTGAATGTTTGCCCTTCAGCAGTCCCCGTACATCCATCCCGTGGCGGGGAAACGAGGAAATGGGGAAAAGGAAGGTAATTTCTCTGGGCACAGAGCTAGGAAGAACACACTAGGGAATGATGGTTCAAGTAAGAACAATCACATTTTGTTGGTAAGTTAGTACAGTGATCTCTTGGCTTCCTAATTTGCATGTGAATGGACTCATTAACAAAACACCAAACTATTAGCCCCCCATATCTCATTCATGTCACTGAACGCACTGAAACCTGGTTACAAGTCATAGGCTGACTTTTCTGCTTTGTGGCCAACACCCTCTACCAGTGACCAGCTTCTGTCCACAACTGCTTCACCAGATGTCCCTTTTTCGAGTCAAGGGCATTTGACCTGCGTCCTCAGGGAGTCGGTAAACAAGTCATCTGTCATATGATTTCCATGAGTGTTTGTGTCCACTTGTGCTAGCTGACCCCCGCCGCGCTCCCACTGTGGAGGAGGGAGAGGTCCCATGGTGCTTGGCTGGGCCCTTCTTTCCCTCGGGAAGCTGTGCTGCCTTTGAAAGAAAGCCGTTCACCCCCAGCCCTTAGTGATGCCATTGCTCGTCGGGCCTCTGTACTTAACTGCCCGCCTGCATAGGCTTCCTTCGTCCAGTTCCATTTTCTCCTCCACACCCACGAAGGTCCTCGTCAGCGTTGGCGTGGGCTGGACAGGTCTTTTGTAAAAGCGAGATGCATTTGATGTTTCATCCTTGGGGGAAGGGAGAGATATGATTTAAGACCCATCTCCTTGCCCTGGCCGGTTTGGCTCAGTGGATAGAACCTCAGCCTGCGGACCAAAGGGTCCTGGGTTTAATTGCAGTCAAGGGCAGGTACCTCGGTTGCAGGCTCCTCCCCGGCCCAGGCCTTGGTCAGGGCTTGTGCAGGAGGCAACCAATTGATGTGCTTCTCTCACATCGGTATTTCTGTCTTTCCCTCTCTCTTCTACTCGCCCTAAAAGTCAAGGGAAATATACCCTCGGGTGAGGATGAACAAAAATAAATAAAATAAAATCCATCTCCTTATGCAGAGGATAAGCAGCCACATGTTGCCTTTTTGGCTGTGGAGATACAAGTCGCTTTGGAAGCTTTACCCTGAGGACAGTTACATCTCCTCCAGCAGAGAAGGCAGGGCAGCCCCTCCTCCCCGAGTGCCAGCCTCTCTCTGGGAGGAGGCACGCCTCTCCCTAATTCTTAAGGATTTGGGGTCTTCCGTTAATCATTTCTGGGAGACTTGCGTCAATGGTTCATTCATGTTTTTCAACATACAGTATATTTATTGAGCACCTTTTGCCAGGCATTCTGGGTCCAGGGATTCTGTAGTGAACAAATATCCAAAATCCCTGCCCCCTCCCTCCAACTTATTTTCTAGTTCAAATATTTGCTTTCTTATGACAGTAATGTCTTCTTTCTTCACCCTGTTTTATTTTTTTGTATTCTTTTCCTTTCAGGCCAGTGGAAAAGGAATGTCTATTTAAAAGCTCTGTATAGCCCTGGCCAGTTTGGCTCTGGCTGGAGTGTTGGCCTGTGGACCAAAGGGTCCCGGGTTCGATTCCAGTCAAGGGCACGTACCTCAGTTGCAGGCTCCTCCCCGGCCCGGGCCCTGATCGGGGCGCATGCAGGAGGCAACCCATCGATGTGTTTCTCTCACATCGATGTTTCTCTCTCTCTTCTACGCTCCCTAAAAATCAGTGGAAAAATATCCTCCAGTGAGGATTAACAAAACAGAAAACAATAAGCTCTGTATATAAAACATTGGCCTTTCTGAAGGAAATCCTATTCATTTAGAAGATAAGTTAATAAAGCATCAAAGTAAGAAAATTTTTAATGTTCTGCCTCCCTTGTGCCTGGAGAAGTCTAGTCAGAACCTAAAGGGCCGCTGTGTGAGGCGCTGCTAACTGCCTCTCGCTCGCACTGACTGGAGCCCAAGCTACTTACAAAGACACATCTAAGAGCTTGAATTTGGCTTTTCAGTGAGTAAGCCCAGCTTCTGTCTCTCCCCAGACTCAGTCACTGTCGGGGCGCCCTCGATCCTGTGATGTTGGAGGCGGCGGGTAAGCAATGTTCTTTCTGTTCATGTCTCGGGGACTGTCGCAAGGTTTTCCCGAGAGGAGAGGCTTGCTCCTTCGGCACAGAACTCTGCGAAACTTCCCTCGTTATGTGTACATTGAAAGTCAACGGGATTTCATGAAAACAACAGCTCTCTTTGATACTCAATATTTCAGTTATTTAAAGTAATTATATTACATAACTGCAATAACATAAAACTGTCATACATATGTTTGCGAATAACACAACTGACTCTTGGTAAACACACGACTCGAAGCAGAAGCGTGCAGGCGTGGTGAGGAACATACCAGCCGCACGCGGTGGGCACCTGGCACCCTTTTTGACTGTTCAGCGCATCCTAACTCGCTTCTCTGTCTCCAGGCTCTGCCTCTTGCACCCGGGGTCTGTTAGCCACACTGTCCTCAGAATGACTGCGCGTGTCTCTCCCTGCTTCCTGCCTTCCACTGGCTCCTTGCCGTCAGGGCGTGGCTTTTAGCCTCATATGCTCTCTGCCTGCTTCTACAGGGCATCTCTCATCAGCACCCGCCCCTCTTAAACTTGACCTTCCTGTGGTGTCTGAGTTCCTGGGCACACTGTGTGACTTTGCGCCTTTCTGCTTTGCCCATGCTGTGAACTTCCCTGGAATGGTTTTCCTGCATAAATTCACCGTGCGAATTCTTTGGCCTTCAAACTGAACTCAGATGCCCCCAGGAAGCCCCCTCCAGCTGGTCCTTGTCCCCATGCCTTATGCTGCCAGGCTCTGTCACTGTGCTACCGGATTGTATGACATTGCAAGTTGTTTTCTATTTATTTTTGTTCATTCATTTACTTTAAGTAAGTTATTTTCTTTCGGCTCTATCTCCCTGCTTTGTCCAAGTCTCTTGAGGCCCCATTATCAGTATCTGGTACTGGGGACGTGCTCTACTGATCATGCTGTACTGAATGGAGTGTCCTCAATTGAATTCATTCCCTCCCGCCTCTTCCTGAAGCAGCCACAGCTTCCTGCTGGATCTCCCTGCCTCCCTGCTGTCTTTCTCCTCCTTTAAGCCATCCTCCACACTGTAATTGAAAAA
>PVJC01054573.1:0-10456 GCA_004026665.1 Murina feae | reverse complement strand
ACTACTGAGGGGACACACCTGGTGCAGAGCTGGGTGGCAGGCCAGGGGGTGGACGCTGGTGCATGGTCCCTTGGGGGGGCCTTGCTGCTGAGCGGACACACACCGGGAGTGGAGCCAGGCACACACTCGCACACGCCCCACGGAGGCCTCCAGGGTGGAGCCAGGTGGCTGGACCTGTGGCAGACACTCTGGCAGGGGCAGAGGATGCTTGGGCATGACCCCGAGGGTGTACCCCATTCAAGCCCCCGCCACTGAGCCTCTGAGGTCGTGTGGGCCCAATTGCTCTATTCCCAGGCCTCACAGGGCCTGGCCTGGCTGCCAACTCCGGCCTTGTGGCTGCTCACCGCCTTCTGGAACCACCGCAGGCACCATTGCTCTATTGCCAGCCCCAGCCTCAGGGCGGGGCAGGCTCCCACGCCGCCCAGAACCAACCACTGGCACGATCTCTCTATTTCCAGCCCCATCTCTTTATTGCCAGCCCTGGCCACAGAACCGGGGGCCTGGGCTACCCCCCGGCCCTACAGCCGCCCGCCACTGCCCGGAACCGACTGCCGGAGCAGCGAGGGCGGAAGCCAGGCCTCCGCCCTTGCTTGCCCCAGCGCGATCGCTCCGTTGCCGCCCCGGCTGCAGGGCCGGGAGGCCTGGGTGGCCCTCCGGCCCTACAGCTGCCAGCCACTGCCCGGAAATGTCTGCTGGACCCACCAGGGCGGAAGCCAGGCCTCCGCCCTGGCGTGCCCCAGTGCGATTGCTCTGTTGCCGCCCCAGCCTCCGCCATCTTGGCTGGGCTAATTTGCATACCATTGTTCTGATTGGCTGTTGGCGTCCCGAAGAAACGGTCAATTTTAATATTTTGCTTTTATTAGTTTAGAGATATATATATATATATATATATATATATATATTTTTTTTTTTATTTTTTTACAGAGAGGAAGGGAGAGGGATAGAGAGTTAGAAACATCGATGAGAGAGAAATATCGATCTGCTGCCTCTTGCACACCTCCTGCTGGGGATGTGCCTGCAACCAAAGTACACGCCCTTGACCGGTTTCTAACCTGGCCAATGCTCTATCCACTGAGCCAAACCGGTTAGGGCTCTGTGTGGCACTTTTATTGGCTTCAGGTCTTCAGAGTTCAGACAGGCTCTTTGAAACATGATATTCCAATTAAAGTTTCCAGTTAATAAAACCACTGTTGGATAACCTTTATAAATTTGATACTTTTAAATTAACCTTAAACCTCTTTCTTTGTCCTCCAAAAGTGCATAAATATGCCTTAGTCCTTTTAGTATCTTTATTCTAACATTCTTTTTTTTTTTCTTGCTATATCTTTAGTAACCTGTGCTGGCCTTTTTTTCTGACTATAGAATTAGTCTTTTTTAATCTGGCCAATAAAATACTATGTCCCAAAGTTTCTCTGCTTGAACATTCCAACATTGCCCAAGAAGTACCCAGTAGCCCCACCCTGCCAGGCTTGGAGGCAAACTTTTTTTAATCTGGCCAGACAATGAGATTTTTCTCTGTGTATTGGAGGGTTAAAGAGAATAAAATGGGGCAGAGGAAGATTTACTGTGCTTTGCAGAAAATTTGTGACCTTGAAGAAACCAGCCAGTAAAAGTCAACAAAAACTTCTCTCTCCCTGCTGACGCCTCCCCCCCCCCACCCCTTTTTTGGCAACAACCATTTACTCTGTCCTTAGCAGGGGAAACGAGGTCTGAGATCCTGTATATTTAGGCTTTTTACATTTAAGGAAACATTCTTCTCTCTGTAACAGTTGCTTTCCTTTACAGATTTTCCCTTCTTTATTCTAAGCCCACAGAGGATCTCAAATCCTCCTCCTTACTACTTTTTCTCTCTCCGACTATCCTCCAGTCCCCTAGCCTAGGGCTTCTCTATCTCAGCAGGCTGAGAGCCTACTACCCTATCTCACACCCACTTCAGAGCAGTTTTTGGCTCTCTTCCTCTCCCAGTCAGAGTGGTGGTGGTGGTGGTGGTGGTGCGAGGCGGGGGGAAGGGGGGGACCTATGATGTCACAGGCAGGGGTGGGGCCCTGTAAATTTCTGTCCTTGGAAACCATTGTCTGCCAGAGGAGATAAGAAAACTGTAAATAACAAGTCCTTGAAAGTTTTATAGCTTTTTACTACTTTGTTGCAAATAGTTAACTTCTCTTGCTTTTTCTTACAAGCAGTCTTGGAACCTAGCTGGCCTTTGTTTTAACCTTCTCTGGGCTACACCCTTTACAATTTTATACCTTTAAATTAACCCCAGAATTCCAAAATTTTTAACCTAATAAGCCAAATCACAAATCAGTGAAGAGCAAACCAAAGCCCCTACTATGCAAACATAGACAGAAATTTTATTAGCTAAGCTGGCTGATTCCCTCCTGAGAAAAATAAATCTTAGCAGCGCTGCTTAGGAGTTTTGCAGTTTGTTATGGAGTTCAGCCTTAAATAAATCAAACGTTTTAGGCAGATGAGTCAACAGAAGTACAGAATAAATCAAAATAGCTTTTGCTTTTATGCAGGCTCTCACACTTATATTTATAAACCAGCTAATGAACAGATAATTATGCTGAGACAGACAAACATCCGTACTTGCACTCTTTTAGTAAACAAGCACTCTTAGGAGCTGAGCAGATAACTGGAACACTGCCCAACTCCCCTGATAGACGTGGGGGCACCCCTAGAACCCACACCCCTAGGACATGTACTCTTGGGAGCTGAGCAGATAACTGAAAAACTGCCCAACTCCCCGTTAGAAACAGTCATGGGGGCCTAACAGAAACAGGCATAGCCCCCCATCCCCTGAACCCATGCCCCAGGATAGAATTCTCAACCAACGTCTCAGTGAGGACCTACTGGAGAAGTTAAGACAGCATCCAATCCTTCTCTCAGTAGCAAGATGACTAGTCAAACAGACAGAAAAGTGAACTCAAAATTTCTTAATTGAATTTGAATTTACTCACCTCCAGAGGCTTTTTCCGATGAATCCAAAAGAATGAATGCAGGGCATGTCAGGTGTCCCTTGTCTGGCTGTCATGCCCACAGAAAAGTGTCCCTGGGGCTCTGGAACTTTATCAGGTGGTACCTCCCTTAGAGATCCTTAGGGCCTGGCAGCCAGGCAGGGGAGGCTGTACGTCCCAGGCGACCCAGACCAGGTGCCAATAGGCACCTGTTTCTTATCTCGCTGGGGCCTCTAAATGTTATATCATAAACCAGCAAGCTAAACAAGAAGACTTAATGAGCCAATTAGTTAGGAGTTATCTTTATTGCACATGGGTTCAGAGCAGGATACCTCTGTCAAATTCTGAACCTAAAGCATAGAGGAAGTTCTCTCTGTTTATACCTTTTGATCTCTTTGTCTGCAGATTTTACAAGGGCTTTGTGTGAGTTATTTTTGCAGACAGTTTGTAACTTTGAATACATAATGAACAAACAGTTGGCATGAGAATATGGCAATTATTATCAGTATTTACCTAGTACATTAGATGGCTAGCTTGCAAAGTCAGATAGTTAAGTTTTTATCTTTTTCTATTATTCAAACTAAAAGAGTTATTTTACAGAATAAGAGACTCTAAAAATAACAGAGTTGACCTATAGAACAAGGGACTGTCTGAGAATAACGGAGTAGTTTAAAACAGCAGTTTCATACAGCAGTTTTCCAAAGGAGGAATTACTATGCTTCACTAGGAACACATGGCTATGGAGGGAATATAGGCAGGAGCAAAGCCCAAGGAACAAGAGTGGGAACTATGTATTCCCAAACTTTTGAGGTCTTGCAAATGGCCCCACTTGCTCTGGCTAATGATTTGTGTTCCCAGGTTTGACTGACAGGCACCTTCCCTACTTAACCCCAACTTTACTTTGCATGCGCCCATTTCCTTTGTCCGGCCCCTTCCTCCAGTGATCTGGAGGTACTAGGCTGGTGGTTCCCTGGGGAGTATAAAGTTCCAGTTTCCTGCTGAAGCTGCCCAGGTGGCCATCCTTGTTTATAAGTTCTGGCCGTCCTTTTGCTCCTTTTCTATCCTATATAATAAAAGGGTAATATGTAAATTGACCCTAATGGCAGAACGACTGGGAATGACTGGTCCTTATGTTATGTTGTGCACTGATCACCAGGATGCAGACACTCAATATAGAAGCTTCTCCCTGGTGGTCAGTGCACTACCACAGGGGGAGGTCCTCTCAGCCACAAGCCAAGGTGACGGCTGCAAGCACAGTGGTGGGAGCCTCTCCCACCTCCTCGGCAGCACTAAGGATATCCAAGTGCAGCTTAGGCCCGCTCCCTGCGCAGGAAGCAGGCCTAAGCTGGCAGGGGGACATCCCCCAAGGGGTCCTGGACTACAAGAGGGTGCATGCCGGGCTGAGGGACCACCCTGAGTGCATGAATTTTCATGCACAAGGCCTCTAGTTATTAATAACTAGCTAATTACAGCAGTATCAGTGACATCACTTGTTATGTGAGCTGAGGATTGACAAACATGTTCACAAGTTGTCTAGGAAGAGACTGAGAACAGGACTTTAGCAAGGGTTTAAAAAAATCCTTTCCCTCCTTTTTAAAAAGCAAGGTAAACACGTAAATCCAGGGACAAACAAGAAAGTACCTCACCATTTCTTTTTTTAAATTATCTTATTTTTAAAAACTAGGGGCCCAGTGCATGAAATTTGTGCACTCGGGGGGAGGGTTCTCAGCCCAGCCTGCCCCCTCTCACATATTGGGAGCCCTCAGGGGGTGTCCTACTAATGGCGTAGGCCTGCTCCCTGCTCCCCTTGGGGAGCGGGTCTAAGCCCCAGTCTGGCCTTCCTTTGTGGGAGGCAACCAGGCTAATCAGGGGAAGCCACCAGCCCCACGACCCTGCTGCTGCAGCCACTGCCAGACACTGCAGTCACCAAGGTGTTTTCATCAACATGGACTCCAGTCCCTTCATCATGAAAAAATGACAACTTTCTTTAGGCATTTTCAAGATGTGTCTTTCATAGGATATGATGTTTCTTTCTTTCTTTTTTTTTTTTTTTATCCTCACCTGAGGCTATGTTTTAATTAATTTTTAGAGAATGTGGAAGATAGGAGAAAAACAGAGAGAAACATCAAAGTGAGAGAAACATTTTGATTGGTTGCCTCCTGCATATGCCCTGACCTGGGCCCTGGCCAGGGAGGAGCCTGCAACCTAGATACATGCCGTTGGTCAGAATTGGACCCAGACCCTGCAGTCAGCAGGCTGAGGCATTATGCACTGAGCCAAACAGGCTAGGGCAGGATATGACATTTCTTAGCCCTCCAGCAGTGGACCTTTGTTTTTTTCCTCCAGGAATGTGGTGGAAAAACCCTAGATTGCCATTTTGGATTCTTATTACCCAAGTTACTAAGAGTATTACCTGTGGCATACAGGGAGCTTAGCCAATGAGCTTTTCTGGCTCCACCTGTGCCCAGACCCCTGTGATCACAGGCTCCGCCCCTGCCCCTCTGATCGCTGGCTCTGTGGAGCCCAGATCCCTGTGATCTCTGGCCTTGCCCCTGCCCAGGCCTGAGGCATCTGGCCCAGGCCTTATGCCTGGGTAGGGCACCCTCATACTCCTCCGATTACCGGCTCTGCCCCTGCCCCCTCTGATCACTGGCTCCACCCTTGTCCATGCCTGAGCCCTCTGGCAAAGGCCTCTGGCCTGGGCAGGGGACCCCAACCCCCTCTGATCTCCTGTTCTGCCCCTTGGGCCCCCCCGCCTCCCCTGCCACCTGCCTGGTAAACAGGCCTGACCACTTCAGTGGCCGGGTTGAGCTGGACTGGGCGCCGCCATCTTGTGGCCATGGGGGTGGCCATCTTTGTCACAGAGTGACACCTAATTTGCATATCACTCTTTCATTAGCTAGGACTAGACAGGATGTGGCTATGGGCGCCACCATCTTGTGTCCATGGGGGCGGCCATCTGTGTCATGGAGTGATGCCTAATTTGCATATTACTCTTTAATTAAATAGGATTCTGAAAGTATTACATATGTCCCCTTTTTCTCCCATTGACCTCTCCCAGCCAGCCTCCACCCCCATCCCAGGCCTTCACCCCCTATTATCTGTGCATTGGTTATGCTTATAAGCATACGAGTTCTTTGGTTGATCTCTTAACCCCTTCCCTCTGAGGTTTGATGATCTGTTTGATCCTTCTATGTCTCTGGATCTATTTTTGTTTATTCAGTCTATGTTGTTCATTATATTCCACAAATGAGTGAGATCAAGTGATACTTATCTTTTTCTGACTGGCTTAATTTGCTTAGCATAATGCTCTCCAGCTCCATCAGGGTGTTGCAAATGATGAGTTCCTTTTTTTTTTACAGCAGTCTAGTATTTCATTGTGTAGATATACCACAGTTTTTTAATCCACTCATCTGCTTATGAGCACTTAGGCTGTTTCCAAATCTTAGCTATGGTAAATTGTGGTGCTGTGATATATCCTTTCTGATTGGTGTTTCTGTTTTCTTGGGATATATTCCTAGAAGTGGTATTACTGGGTCAAATGGCAGTTCCATTTTCAAAATTTTTGGGGAAATGTCATACTGTTTTCCACAATGGCTGCACCAGTTTGCATTCCCACCAGCAGTGAAGAAGGAAGGGTTCCTTTTTCTCCAGCACTTGTCATTTGTTAATTTATTGATGATAGCCATTCTGACAGGTGTGAGGTGGTACCTCATTGTCATTTCGATTTGCATCTCTTGGATGATTAATGACTTTGAGCATTTTTTCCTGTGCCTCTTGGCCTTCTGTATGACCTCTTAGGAGAAGTGTCTATTTAGGTCCTTTACCATTTTTTGATTGAATTGTACATCTTCCTTTTGATAAGTTGTATGAGTTCCCTATAAATTTCGAAGATTAAACCTTTATCTGATACAACATTGGCAAATATGTTCCACTCTGCAGTAGGCTCTCCTGTTATTTTGTTGATTGTTTCTTTTGCTATACAGAAGCTTTTTATTCTGATGTAGTCCCATTTGTTTATTTTCTCCTTAGTTTCCATTGTCCTAGGAGATGCGTTGGTAAACATTGCTATAAGATATATCTGATATTTTGCTGCCTATGGATTCTTCTAAGAGTTTTATGGTTTCACATCTTACATTTAAGTCTTTCATCCATTTTGAATGTATTTTTAGTGTATGGTGTAAGTTCGTGGTCTAGTTTCATTTTTTTGCATGTATCTCTCCAATTTTCCCAACACCATTTATTGAAGAGACTGTCTTGACTCCATTGTGTTCTTGTGCCAGTACCAGGCTGTTTTGAGGACAATGGCTTTATAATATAACTTGATATCTGGTATAGTGATCCCTCCAACTTTGTTCTTCTTTCTCAGAATTGCTGCAGCTATTCAGGGTCTTTTCTTCAACATACATTTTTGGAGAGGTTACTCTAGGTTTGTGAAATATGCTGTTAGTATTTTAATGGGGATTTCACTGAAACTGTAGATTGCTTTGGTTAGTATGGACATGTTAATGATGTTGATTCTACCAATCCATGAACATGGTATATTCTTCCATTTGTTTATATCTTCCTTTATCTCTTTTTTCAGTGTCCTATAGTTTTATAACTATAGATCTTTTACCTCCTTGGGTAAGTTTATTTCTAAGTATCTTAATTTTTTTTTGTTGCAGTGATAAATGGGATTATTTCTTTAGTTTCTCTTTCTGAGAATTCATTTTTGCTATATAAAAAAGCCAAAGATTTTTGGGTTTTGATTTTGTATCATGCTAAATTGATACATCTTTATTCTTTGTATCATTGCCAAATTCATTTTTTAAATTTAGTAGTTTTTTGATAGAGTCTTTAGGGTTTTCCTATGTACAATATCATGCTATCTATGAATAACGACAGTTTTCTTCTTTTTCAGTTTGGATACCTTTTATTTCTTGTCCAAGTACTGTGTCAAACAGAAGTGATGAAAATGGGCATCCCTGTTTTTTTCCTGTTATTAGGGAAAATGGTTTTAGTTTTTGCCCATTGAGTATTATGTTGGCTGTGGGTTTGTCATATAAGGCTTTTGTTATGTTGAAGTATGATTCCTCTATTCCCACTTTGCTGAGAGTTTTTACCAAAAAAGGGTTTTGGATTTTGTCAAATCCTTTTCTGCATCAATTGATATGTTCATGTGATTTTTATCTTTCACTTTGTTTATGTGATACATCATGTTTATTCATTTGTGCATATTGTACCAGCCTTGCATCCCCAGAATAAATCCCATTTGGTAATGGTGTATGATCTTTTTAATATACTAGTGGCCCAGTGCACAAATTTCGTGCACATTAAAAGGGGTTTAATTAGAGGAAATATTTTAATATTGCTATTTGCCTTTTCTCTATAATAGAAGTGTCAGAGATTAAAGAAAATTAGTAAAACGTATATGAAAATCTTCCTCCTGTCAGAGTCTGGGGTACACCATGGAACCCAGAGTCAAGTCTTCAACCCCCCACGTGCACCTCAAAATTGCTCGAGACCCAAACCTGGACGGCACCCCTTCATTGGGCTAGATCCAGACCCAGCCGGTCCCACCCTGTCAAGCCCTGCCAGGTGGGGGGGTCCAGCCTCAGGTCCCCTGGGTACCAGGGCAGGGGGGCACGGCCTGGGGTCCCCCATCAAGCCCTGCTGGGCGGAGGGAGTGGCCTGTGATCCCCCAGCCTGGCGCTGGGGCAGGGGACACAGCCTCAGGTCCACTACCCTGGGGCCAGGGTGGGGGGCATGGCCTGAGGTCCCCCGGCCTGGCACCAGGGAAGAGGGTGCAGCCTGAGTTCCTCTGGCTTGGTGCCAGGGTGGGGGGAGCAGCCTGAGGTCCCCTGTCAAGTCCCATGCAGGAGGTGGGTGGGCGCGCAGCCTCAGGTCCCTGCTGATTGCTCCTTAAGGCTCGTTATGGGAACTTAGCCTCAGCTGTGGGTGCAAATTGACCGGGGTGATGGTCAATTTGCATATTCCCTCTTTATTATATAGGATGTTCATCAGCGATACTGGCCTGTAATTCTCTTTTTTGGTAGGGTCCTTATATGGTTTTGAGATTAGGGTAATGCTGGCTTCATAGAAAGAGCTTGGAAGTGTTCATTCCTTTTGAACGTTTTGTAATAGTCTGAGGTGGGTAGATGTCAGTTCTTTTTTGAATATTTGGTAAATTCCCCTGTGAAGCTGTTTAGACCAGTGTTTAGTTTGCTGGAAGATTTTTTGATTAGTGCTTCAATTTCATCAGTACTTATTGGCCTGTTCTAGATTTTTTTTTATTCTTCCTTGGTTGAGTTTTGGAAGATTGTGTTTTTCTAGAAATATGTTCATTTCATCTAGGTTCTCCAGTTTGTTGGAATATAGATGTTTGTAGTATTTTTTAATATTTGCCCAGTCGTTTATACACCGGAAAATGTGGTAATCCTTTGTATATCTGTAGGGTTGGTTAACTTCACCTCTTTTATTTCTGACTTTGTTCATTTGGGTCTTCCCTCTTTATTTCTTGGTGAGCCTGGCTAGAGGCTCATCAATCTTGTTTATCCTTTTAATGAACCATCTCTGGTTCTGTTGATTTTTTGTTTTTTGGTCCTATGCTGTTTACATCTGCTCTGGTATTTCCTTGTACTTACGCTGGGCTTTTCTTGTTGCTCTCTTTCTACCTCTTTATGTTGTAGGGTTAGATAATTTATTACCAGTTTTTCTTGTGGGTGTGTGTATGTGTGGGTGGGTGGATTTTTTTTTTTTTTTTTAGGTAGGCTTGTAGTGCTATGAATTTCCCTCTCAGGATTGCTTTCACTGTGTCCCATAGATTTTGGATTGTTGTGTTTTCATTGTCATTTGTTTCCACTATGTTTTTATTTCTTCTTTAGTCTCTTGGTAACCCATTCATTGTTTTATAGCATGCTGTTTAGCCTCCATGTGTTTAATTGCTTTTGAGTGTTTTTCTTGTAGTTGATTTCTAATTTTATGCAATTGTGATCTGAGAAGATGCTTGATATAATTTCTTTCTTTTTTTGTTGTTGTTGTTGTTGTTCTTTTTTTCCCTTTATTTTATTTTATTTTTTTACATTTTTTAAAATTACGTAAAGCTTTACAAAGATTAGTACATATATCTCTTTTTCCCCCTGCCCTTCCCCCAGCCTCCCCTATCCCCCAGTGTTTTGTGTCCATTGGTTATGCTTAAATGCATACACAAAAGTCCCTTGGCTGATCTGTTACCCCCCCCCCACAACGTCCCTATCTTTGTTGCTGTAATTTGACCGTCTGTTTGATGTTGCTCTGCCTCTGTATCTATTTTTGTTCACCAGTTTATAATGGTCATTATTATCCATAGATGAGTGAGGACATGTGGTATTTTTCTTTCATTGACTGGCTTATTTCACTTAGCATTATGTTCTCCAGCTCCATCCATACTCCTGCAAATGCTAAGAACTCCTTCCTTTTTACAGCAGCATAGTATTCCATTGTGTAGATGTACCACAGTTTTCTAATCCATTCATCTG
>PVJC01054572.1:0-10457 GCA_004026665.1 Murina feae | reverse complement strand
AAAAAAATTTGCATTTCTCTGATGATTAGTAACATTGAGCATCTTTTCATATGTCTATTGCCCATCTGTATGTCCTTTTTGGAGAAGTGCCTATTCATGTCCTCTGCTCACTTTTACTTGGATTGTTTTGTTTTATTTTTTGTATGTTTATGTGTTGAGTTATATGGGTTCTTTATACCTATTGAATATTAACCCTTTATTGGATGTGTCATTGATAAATATTTGCTTCCATTCAGTAGGTTGGCTTTTGTTTTGTTGATGATTTCATTTGCTGTGCAAAAACTTTTTAGATTTGTACATTTTTTTCTTTTGTTTCCCTTGCCCAAAGAGATATGTCAGAAAAAAATATTTCTAAGAAAGATTTCAGATTTTACTGCCTATGTTTTCTTCTGAGTTTTATGGTTTTGAGTCTTATATTTGTCTTTAATTTATTTTGAGTTTATTCTTGTATATGATGTAAGAAGGTGATCTATTTTCATTTTTTTGCATGTATCTGTCCAATTTTGCCAACATCATTTATTGAATAAACTGTCTTTATCTCATTGTATGTTCCTCCTTGCTTTGTCACATAGGTGTGGGTTTATTTCTCGGCTTTCTATTCTGTTCTATTGATTGATGTGTCTGTTTTTATCCTGGTATCATGCTGTATTGATTATAATCGCCTTGTCAGGATAGCTTGATATCAGGTAGCATAGTACCTCTAACTTCGTTCATTTTTCTAAAAATTGCTGTGGCTATTTGGGGTCTTTTGTGGTTCCAAATACATTTTTTGGATTATTTGTTCTAGTTTTGTGAAAAAATATCATTTGTATCTTTATAGGAATTACACTGAATAGATTACTTTGGGTAGTAAGGACATTTTAATAATGTTAGCTCTTCATATCTATGAGCACAATATATGCTTCCATTTATTTGTAACTTCAATTTGTTTCTTCAATGACTTACAATTTTTTGAGTACAGGTCTTTTACCTTCTTGGCAAGATTCACTTCTGGGTTATTGCTTTTTGTTGCAATGGTAAATGGGATTATTGTCTTAGTTTCTTTTTCTGATAGTTCATTATAGGTATATAAAAATACAACCATCAACTTCTAATTACATTTTTGTATCCTGCTACTCTACTTAATTCATTCATCAGTTCCAGTAGTATTTTGGTGGAATCTTTAGGATTCTCTCTATATTATATCATGTTATATGCAAGTAATTTTACTGCCTCCTTTCCAATTTGGATGCCTTTTATTTCTTCTTATCTGACTGCTGAGGCTAGGACTTCGAGTACTATGTTGAATAAGAGTGATGAAAATAGACATCCCTGTCTTATTCCTGATACTAATGAAAATGCTTTTAGCTGTTGAGTATAATATTGGCTGATAGATTTGTCATATATGGCTTTATTATATTGAGGTATGTTCTTTCTATTCCTACTTTGCTGAGAGTTTTATCATAAATGAATGTTGGATATTGTCAAATGTTTTGTTCCTGCATCTATTAATAATCATATTATTTCTGTCCTTCATTTTATTTATGTGGTGTATCAAATCAATTGATTTGCAGATATTGATTTATTACATCCCAGAAATAAGTCTCACTTAATCATGGTATATTATCTTCTAATCTAATTAAAGAGTAATATGCAAATTAACTCTGACTCCTTTACAACCACAAGCCATGCCCACAAGCCTTGCCCACCAAATAATCAGGAGAAAATATGCAAATTAACTCAACTAAGATGGCGGCAGCCATGGAGCTGGAGTTGCCCCAGGCAATGGAGGAAGCCAGGGCCCTGCGGGCCCTGAGCTCTACTCAAGGCTACAAAGTTTCAATTATAGAAGATAAACAAACCCTAGATACCTGCTGGGCTGAGACCTTGGGTTGCCAGAGGCAACACAGGCTTTGAGTGGGGGACCAAGGGAACAAAGTTTCAATTATAGAAGTTGAATAAATCCTAGGTACCTGCTTCCTTCCAGGCATTCCAGTAGGAACCCAAAACCTGAAGGGGCTGTGGACAGCCTGAAAACGGCCCTCAACCCCTCACCCAGGCTGGTCACACCCCCAGGGGGTGAGGGTCCCCCCTGGGGGGCTTGGCCAGCCTGCAAACAGCCATCAGCCCCTCACCCAGGCTGGCCAGGCATGCCAGCAGGTGGACATCCCCTGAGGGGTCCCTGACTGTGAGAGGGCACAAGCTGGGCTGAGGGACCCCCCTGCAGTGTGCAAACTGGACCTCTAGTCCTATCTAATAAAAGAGTAATATGCAAATTAACCGTCACTCTGGGGCAAAGATGGCAGCGCCTATAGCGGTGGGGCAGGACACTGGCAGTGTTACCCTGGCAATGGGAGCGCAGCAGGCAATCAGACCGCAGGCAGCACCCAGCAGGGCCTGATGGGAGGTCGCCATGATGATCCCCCGAGCAGACCAGCAGGGGCCTGAGCCACTGGAACCCCACAGGCAGTGCCCAGCCGAGCCTGGCTGGGCTATGGCTTTGGAGGAGGGGGTGCAAGCCATCGGGACCCCGCAGGTAGCGCCCAGCCAGAAGCCATCAGTAGCACATCTCCTGAGGAGAGGGTGCAGGTCAGGCTGAGGGACCTCCCCACCTGCCCTCCCCCTCCCCCACTTACCCGTGCACGAATTTTGTGCACCAGGCCCCTAGTTTTAATATAATGCTGAATTCAGCTTGCTAATTTTTGTTGAGGACTTTTGCATTGATGTTCATCAGGTATATTAGCCTATAATTTTCTTTCTTAGTAGTGTTTTTATCTGGTCTTGGAATTAGGATAATGCTGACCTCATAAAATTAACTTGGGAATCTTCCATCCTCTTAAAATTTTTGGAATGGTTTGAGAAAGGCAGTTGTTAATTTTTCTTTGGATATTTGGTAAAATTCACCTGTGAAGCCATCTGATTCAGCACTTCTGTATGTTAACAGTTTATTATTATTATTATTGTTTTAATTTTGTTCATTGTAATCAGCTGTTCTTGATTCAGTCTTAGAAGGTTGTATTTTTTAGGAATTTATCAATTTCTTCCAGATTGTCCAATTTGTTGCCATAGTAGTATTTTCTTATAATCCTTTGTTTTTCTGTGGTATGAGTTGTTACTTCTGTGCTTTCGTTTCTGCTATTATTTATTTGGGTTCTCTCACTTTTTTTCTTGATGAGTCTGATTAAAAAGTTTATCAGTCTTGTTTATCTTTTTAAAGAAACTTCTCTTGATTTCATTGATTCTTTGTATTTTTTTAGACCCTATTTTGTTTATTTCCATTCTGGTCTTTATTATTTATTTCCCTTCTACTTGTTTTGAAGTCCATGTTGTCTGGTGTAAGTATTGCTATTGCAGCTTTTTTATAATTTCCATTTCTTGAAATACATTTTTTATCCCTTTGCTTTCAGTCTGTTTCAAAGCTGTGTTCCATGCCCGTCAGTACAGGTGTGTATCTTCTGTTCTGATGTGGGTCTCTTATATATATACAAAGTTCTTGTTTTCTTATCCATTCAGCTACCCTCTTTCTTTTGATTGGACTATTTAATCTGTTTACATCCAAGGTTATTATTGATAGGTATTTATTTATTGACATTTTATTTATACCTATATTCCTCCCTCTCTTGATTTTTTTTTCTTTCTTATTCTTAAAGCAAGCCCTTTAAACATTTCTTGTTATACTGGTTTGGTGGTCATAAACTCCTCTTGTTTTTTGTTGTTGTTGTTTTTGTTTTTTTGTTTTTGTTTTTGTCTGGGAAGCTTTTTATTTCACTTTCCATTTTAAATGATAGCTTTGCTAAAAGAGTAGTAGTTTTGGTTGTAGGTCTTTGCTTTTTATCACTTGAATATTTCATGTCACCCCGTCTAGTCTGAAGTGTGTCTTTTGAGAAATCAGCTGACAGCCTTGTGGGAGTTTTTTTGTATGTAACTGATTGCTTTTCTTTTGCTGTTTTTAAGATTTTCTTTGGCTTTAATTCTAATGTGTCTTGATGTGGGTCTCTTTGGATTTATCTTGTTTGGACATCTCTGTGCTTCCTGAATTTATATAACTTTTTCCTTCACCTGGTTAGAAAACTTGTTAGCCATTATTTCTTCAAACAGGTTCCCTATCCCTTGCTCATTCTCTTCTTTTGGTTTCTCTATGAAGTGGATGTTTGTGCTTGATGTTGTCCCAGGGTTCCCATAGACTTTACTTATTTTTTTAAACTCTCTTTTTGATACTTTGCTTGGCTGCTTAATATTAGTTTGTCCTCTAAATTGCTGATTCAATCCTCTGCTTCATCTAACCTGCTATTGATTCTTTCAAGTGATTCATTTCAGATATTGTATTCATTTTTGACTGGTTATTTTTTATGGTTTCTATGTCCTTTTCAATGCTTAATGTCTTTGTTTAAGTTCTCACTGAGATCATTCATTCTTCCCCCAAGGTTCTTGAGCAGCCTTATAACCATTTTTGTTGTTGTTGTTATAAAGGCATTTAGTTTATTCTCATCAGTGTTACTGATGTTCTCATGTTCACATTTCCCAGTGTGCTCCTCTCCTTATAGTAGTTAATGTGCAATCTCACTTACAGACTGGGGCTCAGCCCAGAGAAGGGCAGGTGTTGGCACTCCATGTGGACACAGCAGTTTGCCTGTCATATAGGAACAGAGGTGGCCAGAGGCCTCCAGTTTTGTTTTGCTTTTTTTTTTTTTCATTGGTTGGTGATTCTCCATTCATGCTAATTCCTGGCTGCCCAGTTGGGAGTGGGAACCATGAAGTTCAGGGCAGGGCTGAGGGGGACAGGGGAAATGAGCAGGAGGGGAGGAAAAACTGCAGGACACCTGAAAAGGCAGGGTGGATGGGCACAGGGGTGGCTCCTAGGGTAAGGCACAACCCTGTCTTTGGCTCTCCTGGTGAGGATTTTCCCCACCCTGTCCCTCAACCCCTCCCCCACCACCAACACGCAGTCCCCTGGAGCCAGGGATACCTCCTGGGGTCCCTAAAACAAGGGGTTTTGCCACCCAACCCAGTGCTGCAGGGGAATGGAGGAAGGAAAGGGGCAAGTCCTGCCTGGGGACAAGGCAGGGAGGAAGTTACACAGGGTTCTTCTCAGAAAAAAGGGTGGGGAGGGAAAGGACACCAGTCCCAAGAGCTGTCCCCCAGCTAAGGCCTAGAAGGGGAGTTCCTGGGGACTCCTGCTTCCTTTTGGGAGCTGGCTGAAACCTCAACCCACCCCTCTGTGGCCCCTGGAGCCCACCAAGTGACCTAGATATTGTGTTTTGGGATGATGCTGGGATAGAGTGTCAAGGCCAAGATGAGGGGCAGGGGAAATGCAACTAAGGTATTTGTGCTTTAGCTGGGGGGTGTTAACTCCCCCCTCATACACTTGCCTCTACCTCCTCCCACTCCCACCCCCACTCCCCACTCCCCCACACACACACACACACTCAGGCCAGAAAGAGGAGTGCCAGGATCACAGCCAGACCGGACACTCTAACTCCACCAACAGATGCTGGAGGGACCCCCTTCTCACAGGCTGGTGGGGGCTACAGGGTGGGAGGTGGGGCCTCCAAGTCAGATTCCAAGGGTCCATTGGGATAGCCCCACCCACCTCTAGCAAGCTTTTGCCTCTGGAAGCTATGGACTGTTGGGCTGTTGGGGCTGTGAGGGAGGAGACTAGAGGTGAGAAGAGAGGTGAGGCAAAAGGTAAGGAAAAGGTTAGACAAAAATGTCAAATGACACCCAGCAGCACAGGGAGATGGGGAGCAAAAAAGGAAAAAAAAGAACCATCTGGTTCACATGTAAAACTCAAAAAAATCGCCCTGACTGGTTTGGTTCAGTGGATAGAGCATCGGCCTGCGGACTAAAGGGTCCCAGGTTCAATTCCAGTCAAGGGCATGTACCTTGGTTGCGGCACGTCCCCTGTGGGAGGTGTGCAGGAGGCAGCTGATTGATGTTTCTCTCTAATCGATGTTTCTAACTCTCTATCTCTCTCCCTTCCTCTCTGTAAAAAATCAATAAAATATATTTTAAAAACTCAAAAAAATCAAAATCATTCACACTGGATGAGGTTAAAAAGAGAGGAATACTTAGAGAGAAAATTCAGCAAACAACTGCTAATAAAAGAAGTGGGTCCTGCCCTGTTCCCAGGAGCTGGGCTCTGCCAACAGGCCAAGACCAGAGATATCCTTCAAATGTAACCCAGGAGATGGCTGGGGCTTGGGGTCCCACCTTGGAAACCTGCACCCATACTCTACATGCATTTACACATTCAGTCTATTCCTGCACCCTTCACCTCATCTTACCTTCCATGGCCCCCAGGGACCAAAGGGGACATCAGACATAGTCTCATTTGTTTGAAAAATAAAAGGAATCTTGTATTTCAATATTTCATTAGCTAAAAAATGTTTTAAAAAGTATGCACAGGGGATGGGAGCTGGAAGCCCTGCTGTGGGATGGGGTGGGGAGGGAGGGAAGAGCAGCAGCAGCCTGCCAGCATGCTCCTTTGGTTCCACTGCCTCTCTTATCTTCATTTATTTTAAAGCAAAACTTCTCCACATTCACACGTACACACACCTGTGAGCTTCCAAAACCTCTTCTTCTATCCTCAGAAACTCTGGGTCTGTACCCTTCAATCAGGATCTGTCCCACTGAGGTCTGAGGGGCTGATGGGGGGGAAAGAGGCTGAGTACAGGGTGGGGGAGACAGAAGGGCGCTGGGTGCATCACCACCTGCCACCTTAGGTCAGTTTAGGTCAGTCATGTAATTTCTCTGAGTCTCAGGTTTCCTCAGTTGTCATAAGAGCAGCCCCCACAGCCTCTCCTACCCCAGCCCCAGGTGTAGGGACAGACGAAGGATATCAGAAGGCGCTTTTGGAAAAGTGAAAGCACAGGGAGGTGGTGGCAGGAGGGGTCCTGAGCACCCCAGGGCCCCTGCAAGTTCCATGGGGCTGCAGTGAAGGGTAGAGCAGAGAACAACCCCTAGACTACCCCTCCCCTGCCCCGGCCTGTTTGAGTGGAATGAGAAAACAATTGCTAGGGATTGGGAGAGGGGGAGCAAGTACTCCCTGACTAAGAGAAAGAGAAAGAGTGACAGAGAGAGAGAGAGAGAGAGAGAGAGAGAGAGAGAGAGAGAGAGAGAGAAAAATATGCAGAGTTTGCACCACTGCCACTCTCTTCCAACCCATTCTGATTGGGGTGGGATGAGATGGGAGGCCGAGGGGCTGGAGCATGCAGCACACCCTGCAGGTCCTTGGGGAGGGACAGACAGTACCTCGTGACCAAGTTGGTAGGTGGGTGGGTGACAGGAGGGTGAGTGTGATGGCCTCATGGAGGGCTTGGTGGGGGTTACTAGAGGGCCTCAGCTGAGGGGCCAGCCTCGCCATCATGGCTGGCTTTTTCAAAGCTGTGCTCCATGCCCATCATGTCTGGCTCCAGTTTTCCCATGTCACTGATGCAGGTGGTATACCATAGGTATCGCCCTCAGGAGGCTTCACTTTGGGAACCCAGTTCTTCTGCACAACTTGGCGGATATTGGTGCACATGTTGCTCACAATGGCATTTATTTCACTCCTTTTGACGTTCAGAGTAAAGTTCTGGCAGTAGTACTTGACAGCATGGAGGACGCAATGTCCAGCAGTTTGCGTCTGGGATCATTGATGGAAGAGCAGATGCCAGTGACACAGCTGTTAGCCAGTGTGTTCTGGTCAAAGAAGGAGACCAGGAGGTGCCACAACAGGACCTTGTACCATGTGCCTGCACTGACATGGCAGTTCATGAGCTGTGCCCTTGTGATGTACACTTTGGTACCTGTCATCAGCTCTAGTTTCTCCGAGAAATCTCCTTCATCATAGAGCTTGGGGTGGCATCGGTTACCGATCTGGTTGATAGGCGTGGCTGGAAGAGATGCCAAGTCTTGCCGCACTGGGATGCGATTCCAGGATTCAGGGGTCACCTGCTCTGGAAGGGCCTCCACTTTCTCGGCACTTTGGCTGTACATGATGTACATGTTGCAGATCTGCTGGTATTGCTTATCTGTGCCCTCCTTGCCTTCATCCTCCTCATTGTGATAGGAGCAGGGCTGCCACTAGTATAGGCGCTCAAGGTACCAGGGCTGATCCACTCAGACATGCTGGGCCCGCTCACCATGCCCCTGGTTGCTGCTGCTGCCACAGCAGCCAAGGCCTGCTGAGGTGGCCGGCTGGTGACCAGGTCCAATGTGGAAAACCTGGCCATCTTTTGGCTACCATTGCCACCATTGCTGCAGCCAACCCCGGCCTCCTCCTGGCTGCTGTCCCACAGCTGCTTGGCCACGGGCATGCTCTGCACTGAGTCCAATTTCTGCTGCTCTGTCTTGACATGGGACACTAGGGGCAATGGGGTGCTGCAGGCCATCCAACTCGATGCCTGAGCCACAGGGCTCTGGAGCTCAGAAGACGGAGCCTCCTCGGCATGTAGGCCCTGGGAGTCGCAGCTGGGAGAGCTCACCTTGAGGAAGAGCTCAGTCCCCTTCTCCATAATCTCCTGGATCTGCGGGAAGCCAGTCATGTATATGAGCAAGAACTGGTCCCCCATATTCATGCTCAGCTGGTCTGTGTAGCAGAAGCTGAGAATTTGTTGGAAGGACTGGGATTGCACAGCCTCCGGCAGCTCCACCACAGCGCTCTGGCTGCTTTTGAACAGGTCCCGGAAGTAGGAGCTGCTAGCAGCCAATACGGCCCAGGGGCCTTGAAGGCATAGCTTTTAACCACCACTGGCACATCACAGTACAGGCCCTGAAGCTGCTGCTCATTCAAACACTCAGAATTCTGTTGCCAAAGTACAGGATCTCCATCTGCAGGGTTTGGACCATGGTGGCAGCTGTACTGTGATTGCATTCTGGAGGACTGCCACAGGGGCAGCTGGGTCTGGACCTGGGTTCAGGGTGCAACCCCCTGTGCCAGGGCTCCAGCCTCTGGATCAGCAGCAGTGTAGGCCATTCATTGTGGGCCTGGCTGCCCCAGCTGACCACCTATAACCAGTGCAAACCATGCTGCTGCAGCCCTATAACCATTGTTTTAAACTCTGCATCTGATAGTTTGATTGTTTCCATCTTACTGAATTCTTTTCTGATGATTTCTCTCATTCTTTCATTTGGGACATATTTCTTTGTTTCTTCATTTTGTCTTTGTATATTTAGGTAGATCTGCTATGACTTCCAAAGTTATTATAATGGCTTTATGGTGAAGAGATCTTGTGGCACAATCTTTTAGGTCACCTAAGCTCCATGCTCCAGAAATGTTTCTTGTGGGTTATGTGCACCCTCCTATTGTAGTTGAATCTTTAATGCTGCTGATCCTTTCATGGGTAGAGTTAACCCTTCAGGCTGGCTGACTATAAGAGTAAACCTTGAGCATTGTGTATGACACCGTGCAGGGACTTCCCCCCTGAGGCAGAGTTGTTCCCAGTGGGATCTGATGCCCACTGAAACCCCCTTTGGATACGCCACTTGTGTGGCTAGTTGGGTCAAGCCCTGGTGTTGTCTGAAGCCCACAACTGGTTGTGTTGGTTCTAGATCAACTTGAGCAGGATTTAGGTACAAGGCAATGTCAGAAGTTGTATGTAATCTGCCTTGGACTACCTGTCTGTAGCTACCACTCTTCACCATGGCTGCATCTGCTGGGCCTGGGTGTGTGTGGGAGGAGTCAGTCTGTGTATAAGGACTGGCTTCTTCCAGCTTAGAACTGCAGTCAGATTTGGGAAAGAACCAAAGCTTCCTGTGGTCTGCCTCCAGGTGAACCATTTGCTCTGCCTCCCCCTGAGGTTGCCTGGTCTTCCTCTAGAGCCTTCTGAAGGAAGACTATAGAGTGCACCCAGGGTGATTGTGAACCACAGACCATTCCACAGGTTGTAAGCTCAGTAGGGTGGGGCAACTGGGCTCAGAAGGATAGGTCTAGTGAGCTCCCTAATTGGGGGTCACTCAGTTAATTGCTCAATGAGGGAAAAGTAGCCCCTACTCCAGAGCCAAACCCTGAGTCTCTGCCAGATTCTCCAACTCTAGTTCCCCCAGGAGGGGGGTGCTGCAGTTTCAGTTGGGTGCAGCCAGCCATCCCCTCTGCAGGAATAACCTCAGAAGTCCCAAACCCAGGGGGACAAATCAAAAGTCTTCCATTGGGGGTGATGCTAGCCCAGCTCATAGGAGGTGGCTAAGTACTTCATCAATAGCCTTCAATAGCCTGCAAGGGACTCACACTTTGAATGTCCCAGCTCTGAGCTATTTTCCCTTCACCCTGTGGAACTGAGCCAAGTGGGGCAGGATATCCAGGACTTTGCATATCCTTTGGGGATAGGGGTGTCCGCAAGCCTGTAGGAGAGAATGAGGAAGAAGAAAAAGGAAAGTAAAAATTATGAACAACAAATATATATCAACGAGTGAATCTAAGAATCAAGTGAATAAAAAATCTGATGAACAGAATAAACTGGTGAATAGAATAGAATCAGAGGCATAGAATGGAGTGGACG
>PVJC01054571.1:0-10460 GCA_004026665.1 Murina feae | reverse complement strand
AGCAGGCCGCCTACTCTTTCCCACTCACTGGTCCCCTGCTGCCTTCCTTTCCCACTCCCCAGTGCTGCCAAGGGGTCTGGGGAGCTGCTAAGCAGGACCTCAGCCCCTGCAGCCTTGCTTTCCTGCTCCCTGGTGTCCCGCAAAGGGCCTGGGCAGCCGCCAAGCAGGCCAAGACACCCCTGCTACCTCTTTCCCACTCACCAGTACCCTGCTGCCTTGCTTTCCCACTCCCCAGTGCCCTGAAAAGGGCCTGGGAAGCTGCCAAGCAGGCTGAGACCCTCCACCACCTCTTTCCCGCTCCCTGGTGCCCTGCAAGGGGCCTGGGAAGCCCATCAAGCAGGCTGCTGACTCCCCGCTGCCTCTTTCCCGCTCCCTGATGCCCCTCAAAGGGCCTAGGCAGCCGCCAAGCAGGGCCCCGACCCCCACTGCTTCTTTCCCACTCCCCGGTGCCCCTCAAAGGGCCTGATGAGCCGCCAAGCAGGCCCTCAGCCCCCACCACCTCTTTCCTGCTCCCTGGTGCCCCTCAAAGGGCCTGAGGAGCCGGCAAGCAGGCCCTCGGCCCCCACCGCCTCTTTCCTGCTTCCTGGTGCCCCACAAAGGGCCTGGGGAACCGCTAAGCAGGCTGCCAACCCTGCCGCCTCTTTCCCACTCACAGGTCCTGGGTCCTGCGCTGTTCTGCCCTGCAGCTGCTCTGTGCACTCAGGAGGTCCCTCAGCCCGGCCTGTGCCTTCTCACAGTCTGGGAACCCTCTGGGGATGTCCACCTGCTGGCGTGCCTGACCAGCCTGGGTGAGGGGCTGATGGCTGTCTGCAGTCTAGCCAAGCCCCCCAGTAACATCCCTCACCCCATTGGGTTGTGGCCAGCATGGGTGATGGGCTGATCGGCATTTTCAGGCTTTAAGGCTGTCCACCGCTCCCATTGACCCAATGTCCCAGCAAGGCTGGGTGGACACAGGTTTCTGGGGTTTGTTTATCTTCTATAATTGATGCACTGTTCCTTTAAGCCAAGGCCTCCTAGTAAGGAAGCCTCCTCTCTGCTTCACCTGGTACTTCTATAATGAGACAATGTTACTCTTAGTGGTAAGGCCAGGCCTGCTGTTTCCTTCAGCTACCGAGGATTCTATGAATGATATTTTGTTGCAAACATGTGTTTTGCTTGAGGATAAGCAGAGCGGGCCGCAGTTTCACTTTCACTCCTGCTGCAATGGAAGCTGCCGTTTACTCAGGTCCGTGATGGCAGCCTCCATGTTGGCTGGGCTAATTTGCATACTAATTGGCTGGTGGGAATGGCTTACCCGTCCCGAAGAAACGGTTATTTTTAATATTACGGCTTTATTAGTTTAGATTGTTTCTAAGACTGTGTCCATTAAATGCAAACAAAAGAGGCAGAAGTCTTGGCAGAACAGAAGTGATGCACACTTGATGATCAGATTGATTTAAATATTCATGGTATATAGCCTAGTCCATGCTCTAGCTGTTTCCATGGCTTGAGCTTCATTGGTCTTTCCTTGTTCTGCTACATCCTTTGTTCATGGTTCACCTGGATTGGGAGCACTTAACAAAGCCTGGATTGATAGCAGAACTGTGTGAATCTGCAGTGTTGGGGACCACTTATCTTTCAAAATATATAAACATATTCTTCCCAACTTGTCTACATTAGGATGATAAATTTTGATTATGAAATGAAGTTAAGGTGCTGCCATTGGGTATTACTTCAGAAGTAATAGTTCAAATTTTAAAGTCCCTCTCTCAAAGGAGGAATCCTGGGGGCTAGCAATGACCACATGAAAATAATGGGCATTGCTCTCATCTGGTTCTGCTTTAATGCCGGGAACTGGTTCTGCCAGCAAATGCTGGATTTCCTTGATAATACTGGCAGTGCGGCCATCTTGTCAGATCCCAAGTTCAGCTTCCTGTTTAGCCTCTGGCTCTGCTTGCCTCAGGCACGAGTCTGCAGTGATTGTTTTAGTCATATAAGAGCCTGATCATGTTTTATCTTCTCAGGGATATGGTTCAGGGACTGAAATTTTAGTAATTTTATTGAGCAGGGAAGCTAATAGAGGAAAATTAGGAACCTATAGTCTGCAATAAAGAGCCAAGCCTAGAAATCTACAAAGCTGCCACTTGTGTATGTAGGAAATTCCTGGATTACCTTAATTCCTTTAGGAGACAGCTGAATTCCTTCAGAGATTATATCATGTCCTAGGTAATAAACAATATCTAAAGATAATTGTAATTTTTCCTTAGAGATTTGTTTCCTTTTTCAGATATCTGTTGCAGTCAATAAATGGAATCTTTTATGAACACCTCTTTGGTAACTGAGCACAGCAAGAGGTCATCTACATATTGTTAAAAGGTCGATTTCCACTGGGGAACTGGAGGATGCTTAAATCTTGGTGAAGTACTTGGGAGAAATAAGAAGGCACTTCAGGGAATCTTTGCATAACTGCCCAGGTATATTGTTAATTGTTAATGCAGCCAATGATAGGAGTGACATATATTTAGTTCTCTGCATCTCCAAGCTAAAAATTCCATTTAATGTTGAGTTCTTGTTGTTCTTTATATGTTGTGGATACCAGTCTTTTATTATATAAGCTAATAAAAGAGAAACATGCAAATTGGTGTCACTCCGCTACACTCCAAGCCATGCCCACTAGTCA
This sequence comes from Murina feae, assembly GCA_004026665.1. Taxonomy (NCBI): domain Eukaryota; kingdom Metazoa; phylum Chordata; class Mammalia; order Chiroptera; family Vespertilionidae; genus Murina; species Murina feae. Next base: position 7,801 of record PVJC01054571.1, on the reverse strand, counting down.
ATCTGAGTGACTATGCAAATTTAATGAACCAAGATGGCAACAGCAGCCACGAAGCTGGAGCAAGCAGGAGACTTGGTTGCCCCAGCAATGGAGGAAGCCAAGCTTCCCACCTGCCCTGGCTTAGGCCCACTCCCCAGGGGCAGGCTGTGGCCTCTGCTCAAGGCAACAAAATCAATTATAGAAGATAAATATATCCCAGGTACCTGCTTCCAGCCAGCCTCACTGGGAGCTTGGGTCACTGGGGGCCATGGCCAGCCTGCAAACAGCCATCAGCTCCTCACCCAGGCTGGCCAGGCACCCCAGGGGGGACCCCTAACCTGAAGGTGCTGCGGCCAGCCTGCAAACAGCCATCAACCCCTCATCCAGGCTAGCCACACCCTCATGGGGTGAGGGGTCCTGCTGGGGGACTTGGCCAGCCTGCAAACAGCCATCAGCCACTCACCCAGGCTGGAAAGGCACCCCAGTGAGACCCCCCACCCTGATCTGGGACACCTTTCAGGGCAAACCAGCTGGCCTCCACCCAAGCACGAGGCCTCTATCCTATATAATAAAAGGGTAATATGCAAATTGACCCTAACAGCAGAACAACTGGGAATGACTGGTCATAATGACATACATTGACCACCAGGGGGCAGACGCTCAATGCAGGAGCTGCCCCCTGGCTGTCAGTGCACTCCCATAGTGGGAGCTCTGCTCAGCCACAAGCCAGGCTAACAGCTGCCAACACAGTGGTGGTGGTGGTGGGAGATTCTCCTGCCTCCTCAGCAGCTCTAAGGATGTCTGGCTGCAACTTAAGCCTGCTCCTCGCTGGCAAGTGGACATTCGTGAGGGCTCCCGGAATGCCAGAGTGATGTCTGACTGCCACCTTAGGCCTGATCCCCTGGGGAGTGGGCCTAAGCCAGCAGGTGGACAGCCCCCAAGGGGTCCCAGACTGCGAGAGGGTACAGGCCAGACCAGGCTGAGGGACCCTCCGAGTGCAAAAATTTTTGTTCACTGGACATATAGTCTTATATAATAAAAACCTAATGTGCTAAGTGTCCAGTCATCCAGTCAGCAATTCAACCAAAGTGTAATATGCTAATAATATGCTAAGGCCATGCAACTGTTTGCTATGACATGCACTGACCACCAGGTGGCAGATAGTCAACTGGTTGAACAATCACTATGATGTGCACTGACCACCAGGGGGCAGACGCTCCAACCAGTAAGTTCATTTGCTTTGGGGTCCGGCTGATTGGTACTGAGCGAGATGGGCCAGACACACCCTAGAGCCCTCCCATGGTCCCTCCCTGGCTTGCCAAACTCCCATATTTCTCCCCAGCCCTGATTATGTACCTGTGGGGTCTCTCAGCCTGGCCTGTGCTCTCTTGCAATCCAGGACCTCTCATCAGATGTTGGAGAGCTGGTTTAGGCCTGATCCCAGAGGCCAGGTCAAGGGACCCCCACTGGTACACGAATTTGTGCACCGAGCTTCTAGTCCCATATAATAAAAGTGTAATATGCTAAATGTCTGACTGATGAGTCAACCATTTGGTCAACTGCTCAGTCACTATGATGTGCACAGACCACCAGGGGGCAGATGCTCTGACCAGTAGGTTAGCTTGCTGCTGGGGTCTGGAGGATCAGGACTGGATGAAAGGGCTTGACATGCCCTGGAGCCCTCCTGTGGCCCCTGCCTGGTGGGCCAGCCAACCTCCTGCAGTCCCTCCCTGGATGGCCCCCATCAGCCCCAATCGGGACTGGGTGAGATGGCCTTGATTGGCCCCAATGGCTGGCAAGGCCAAGGGACCCCACCTATGCATGAATTTGTGCACCTCTAGTATACATATGTTTTGGTAAAGTTTTCTTCCAATCTGTTGCCTGTCTATTCATTTCCCTTTTTTAATTATTAATCTTTTCAATTACAGTTAACAATCTTTTTGTGTATTAGTTTCCAGTGTACAGCATAGTGATTTGACAATGATGTTTTTAATGAGCAGAAGTGTTTAATTTAATGAAATCTAATTTATTATTTTTCTTTTTTTTTTGTATTTTCTTTATCTGGTCCAACAAATTGTTTCTTTTACTAAGGTCACAAAGATAGTTCCAATTTTTTTCTAGGAGGTTTAAAATTTGATCTTTTATATTTAGGGGCATTATTGATCTTGAAGTAATTTTTGAATAACATAAGAGAGGGACTGATATTTCATTTTAAAAATATGAATGTCTTGTCGTTTCATCAAAATTGACTGGAGAGATTTCTTTTCCCAATGAAATTTTCTGGTACTATTTGAATTTATTTGTGTGTGTCTAATTTTGTATTCTCCATTTTGTTTCACTGGCCTATTCACTAATATTACACTGTCTTTGTTGTGGTAGCATTATCGTGAGTTAGTCTTAAAATCAGGTAGAATTAAGTCTTACAACTTTCCTCCTTTTTGTCCATTTCTACATATTATGGGAAATTGATAGCAATATTTAGATTCCAATACATAAGCTAGCATATATTTCCATTTAATTTAGAACCCTCTAATTTTTCTAAGCAATATTTTATTACTTTTTCTATATAGGTGTTCTACTTTCATTAAATAAGTCATGATTTTAGATGTCATTATAAATAGTATTATTTAAATTTTTATTTTATAGCAATTGATTTAGTATTATTTTGATTTTTTATAATTACTATTTATACTGTGATATTACAAAATTGACTGATTTAGATTCCATAGTTGTTTTGAAGATAACTTGGACTTTTCTACATTAACAATCACATATTCTATATAATATAAAAACCCAGGGTCCATAACATCCAAAATGACCAAAGCCTCAACTGAACAGAAGTCAGTCCTGCAGTCAGTGCTGTGGACATGGCAACCCAGCACTGACTGCCAAGGGGGCTGCGGATCAGGCCTAGAGAGAGACCTGCAGAGAGAAGCAGAGTCTGATCTGTAGCCTCTGTGGCAGCTGTTGATCAATACTTGCTTCTCTCTGGGCCTGGTCAGCAACTACACCTTGATTTCTCTCCCGGCTTCCACCCAAGCTGCTGATCAATACTGCCTCTCTGATCAGGTCTGGAGATAGGCCTAGAGATACTGACTGGCATAGAAACCAACCATTCAGAACCAAATCTGAGTGGGTCAATGGCTGCATAGGAGGTAGAGCTTTTGACAGTGACTGGCAGAGAAACCAACCAATCAGAACCTAATCTGGGTGAACTGCGATGGCAGAACCTAAGGTGGGGGCTGTGTAGGGGTTCTAAGGGCAACAGCTGCTTGGTGTGAGATGTAATAAAGCAGTTCAATTTTTTTAATGACTGGTTTGGCAGTATAGGGCATATGGCTGGCTATCAGTCCAGGTATAGGGATTATGTATTTTTATCTGCCAAGAGCATCTTCTCCTGAAAAAGGCTCTCCCCCCTCCCCCCTGCCATTCAAGCAATCCAATCTTGTATAATCTATCTATACTAATAAAAGGGTAATATGCTAATGAGTCCAAGTGGACCAGTCACCTTCCAAATGTCCGACTTCCTTCTAGACAAAGCCATGGTCATGGGGGCTGAGGCAGAGGCAGTTAGGCACGATAGGCCAGCAGGGGAGGCTGTTGGGGGTGAGATCAGGCCAGCAGTGGAGGTCATTTGGGGGTGAGATCAGGCCAGCAGGGGAAAGCAGTTGGGGGCAAGATCAGGCTGGCAGGGGAGGGCAGTTAGGGGTGATCAGGTAGGCAGACAGAGGCAATTAGGTGCAATCAGGCAGGCAGGCAGAGGGGTTAGGGGCAATCAGGCAGGCAGACAGGTGAGCAATTAGAAGCCAGTGGTCCAAGATTGTGAGAAGGATGTCTGACTGCCAGTTTAAACCAGTAGTCGAACATCCCCCGAGGGTCCCCAAGTTGAGAGGATGCAGGCTGTGCTGAGGGAATCCCCACCCTCCGGTGCATGAATTTCATGTACCAGGCCACTAGTTTATATAATAAAATCCTAAGTGACCTTTATGGCAGAGTGACCAGAAAGACTGGTTACTATGATGTGCACTGATCATCAGGGGGCAGATGCTCAATGCTCAGGAACTGCCCCATGGTTGTCAGTACGCACTCTCACAGAGAGAGTGCCACTCAGGCAGAAGCAGGGCTCACAGCTGGTGAGCATAGCGGTGGTGGCAGGAGCCTCTCCCACCTATGTGGCAGTGCTAAAGAGCAGCTAGCCGAGCAGTAAGGGGCAGCGTGGTAAGGATCAAGGGGTCCCAGACTGTGGGAGGGATGTCTGTCTGCTGGCAGGTGGATATTCCCTAAGTGGTCCCAGACTGCAAGAGGGCACAGTCCAGGCTGAGGGGCCCCCCACAACCAGTGTGTGAATTTCATGCTCTGGACTTCTAGTCTTCAAATAAAATCATTTTATTTTTCCCTTTCCAAGTATTTTACCTTTTTTTGTTAATTCTCACCAGAAGATATTTTTTCCATTGGTTTTCAGAGTTTCAAAGAGAGTGTAATGGAGGGAGGGAGGGAGGGAAGAAATAAGGACAAGAGAGAAAGGGAGAAAGAGAGAAAAAGATTTGAGAGAGACACATTGACCTTGGTTGCCTCCTGCACTTGCCCTGGTCAGGTGGACCCCGGGAGTGAACCTGCAACCCAGATATGTGCCCTTAATCAAGAATCAAATCTGCAACCCCTTGGTGTGCTGGCAGATGCTCTAACCACTAAGCACACCAGTCAGGGCTCATTTTACCTTTTTTCCCCCTTATGCAATGGCTAGGCACAATGGCACACTGTTGAATAGGAATGTTGAGAGAAAATTTATGTCTGTCCCGAATTATGGGGAGAAAATTCTTCAGTGTTTCATTATTAAGTATAATGAATGCAGATTTTTCAGTGCAAATTATTATGTTGAGGAAATTTCCTTATATTTTAGTTTGAAGACTATTTTTTTTAAAAAAAATACATTTTTATTGATTTCAGAGAGTGAGGGAGAGGGAATAATAGAAACACAAATGATGAAAGAGAATCATTGCCCCCTACTGGGATTGAATCAGAAACCAGAGAATGTGCCTTGACTGGGAATGGAACTGTGACCTCCTAGTTCATGGGTGGATGCTCAACCACTGACCCATGTCAACTAGGCTGCCAACCATATTTATTATGAAGATGTTGAATTTTGCCCAAAGAACATGTAATTTTATTCCTTTAATCTGTTAATGAATAGTATTGTATTTATTTATTCATGACTAGAGGCCCAGTACTCAAAAATTCGTGCACTCGGGGGGAGGGGGTCCCTCAGCCTGGCCTATGCCCTCTTGAAGACTGAGACCCCTCGAGGGATGTCCACCTGCTGGCTTAGGTCCACTCCCTGGGCGATCAGGCCTAAGCTGATAGTCAGACATCCCTCTGGCACCCCGGTACCCTTGGGATATGTCCACTTGCCAGTGGGGATCAGGCAGAAGCTGCAGTTGGACATCCTTAGCGCTGCTGAGGAGGCAGGAGAGGCTCCCACCACTACCACTGTACTGGCAGCCTTCAGCCTGGCTTGTGCCTGAGCAGAGCTCCCCCTGTGGGAGTGCACTGACTACCAGGCGCAGCTCCTGCATTAAGCATCTGGCCCATGGTGGTCAGTATGTGTCATAGTGACCAATTATTCCCAGTCATTCTGCTGTTAGGGTCAATTTGCACTTTACCCTTTTATTATATAGGATAGAGGCCTGGTGCATAGGTGAGGGCCAGCTGGTTTGCCCTGAAGGGTGTCCCAGATCAGGGTTGGGTTCCCGCTGGGGTGCCTTACCAGCCTGAGTGAGGGGCTGATGACTGCAGGCTGGCTGCAGCCCCTTCAGGCTGGGGGTACTGCTGGGGTGCCTGGAGAGCCTGGTTGAGGGAATGATGGCTGTTTGCAGGCTGTTTATAGTCCTTTCAAGGTGAGTGTCCCCCCTGGGGTGCCTGGCCAGCCTGAGTGAGGGGCTGATGGCTGTTTGCAGGCTGGCCACAGGCCCTTCAGGGTGGAGAGTCCTGCTAGGGTGCCTGGCCAGCCTGAGTGAGGGGCTGATGGCTGTTTGCAGGCTGGCCAAACCCCAACAGGAACCCTCATCCCAAGAGGGTGGGGCCATCCTGGGTGAGGGGCTGATGGCTGTTTGCAGGCTGGCCACAGCCCCCAGTGATGCAAGCTCCCAGTAAGGCTGGCTGGAAGCAGGTATCTTGGGTTTATTTATCTTCTGTAATTGAAATTTTGTTGCCTTGAGTGGAAGCCACAGCCGGCCTAGGCTGGTGGGAACCTTAGCTTCCTCTATCACCAGAGCAACCAAGCCTCCTGTTTGCTCCAGTTCCATGGCTTCTATAATTGAAACTTTATTGCCTTGAGCAGAGGCCACAGCCATCCAAGGCAGGTGGGAACCTTAGCTTCCTCCATTGCCGGGGCAACCAAGGCTCCTATTTGCTCTAGCTATGTGGCTGCTGGCCTCCATCTTGGTTGGGTTAATTTTCATATATTTACTCTGATTGGCTGGTGGGCATGGCTTAAGATGTAGCGGAGTAAAACAATTCGCATATTATTCTTTTATTAGTGTAGATTTTTAAGCCAATGTTGCATTTTCGAAATTAACCACTATTTGACCAAGGTGTAGTATTATACATACATGCACACACACGCACACATGTACACACAAACACACATACACACATACACACACAATGTAGTCAGTTTGGTAATATTATATTAAATATTTTTGCATCTTTGTTCTTGAGGGATGTCTTTTTGTACAGTAGTCCCACTTAATTTATGAGGTATACATTCCAAGGCCCCCATTGGATGTCTAAAAAATCATATAATACCAAATTCTATACATGCTATATTTTCTGATACATACATATCTATGATAAACTTTATTTTATAAATTAGGCACAATAACAGATTAACAAAAAAATAATAAAATAGAAAAATTATAGCAATGTAATGTAATAAAATTTATGTGAAACTGGGTCTCTCTCTAAATATCTTAATATACTGTAGTTACCATTCTTGTGATGATGTGAGATGATAAAATGACTTAAGTCAGGAACTAGCACCTTTTCACTTAAAGGAAGCACAGTAAGACATTTCTTTGGGATATCCGAATTCCCAGAATCATTACTTTTCACTTTGGGACCATTATTAAATAAAATAAGAGCTATTTGATTACTTGAACACAAACATTGCTATACCTTGATAGTCAATCTGATAACCATGACATCCAATAAGTGTTTAATGGGCAGATAGCTGTATAGATATGGATATGCAGGGGAAAAAAGATGATTTACATCTTGGACTGGACAGAGGGGGTGGCATGAGATTTCATCACACTACTCAGAATGGCATGTAATTTAAAAATTGTGAGTTGTTTAGTTTTTGAATTTCCCATTTATTTTTTTTCTCCACAATTTTTTTATTTATTACATACAGTTTTACAAAGATTAGTACATATATCTCTTTTTTCCCCTGTCCTCCCCACCACCTCCCCTACCCTCCAGTGTTTTGTGTCCATTGGTTATGCTTAAATGCATGCATAAAAGTCCCTTGGCTGATCTGTTACCCACCCCCACCACCAACCCTCCCTGTAATTTGACAGTCTGTTTGATGCTGTTCTTCCTCTGTATCTATTTTTGTTCATCAGCTTATAATGGTTATTATTATCCATAGATGAGTGAGGACATGTGGTATTTTTCTTTCATTGACTGGCTTATTTCACTTAGCATTATGTTCTCCAGTTCCATCCATGCTGCTGCAAATGCTAAGAACTCCTTCCTTTTTATAGCAGCATAGTATTCCATTGTGTAGATGTACCACAGTTTTCTAATCCATTCATCTGCTGAT
>PVJC01054570.1:0-10447 GCA_004026665.1 Murina feae | reverse complement strand
ACACACACACACACCACCCCTCCATCCTGCCCTCCCCCCCACACACACCACCCGCCATCTGCACATTGGCCCGCCCACCCACACACACCCCGGGCCAGTCACCTGTCCCATACACCCTGCTCACTGACGCCTGCATTGCACCCGCCTTTGGGGCTGCCAGCCTCCATCTTGGCTGGGTTAATTTGCATACAGCCACTCTGATTGGCTGGTGGGCATGGCTTATGTGTCCTGTAGAAACAGTCAATTTCAATATTATGCTTTTATTAGATTAGATATGCCTCTCAGAGCAGAGTATCAAACTTCTACCAAGCATAGAAATAATCTTAAAATATTTCTTTTAAAACGTATCAAACATCAAAAAGTATTTTCCTGTGTAACAAGAAAAAAAGATATAGATAGCAGTGTAATTGGATTTTTATGCAGAAAGAAAGGAGAAACTGTCCTGTTTGCATTGTTTTCTGATAGCCTTGGGCATTGTGGTTTTATTATGACCCATTTTCCCTTGGAGAATAGGATATGCTCAAAGAAGTTTTAGTGAGTAAGCATGGAGGGGAGCTTTATTTTCTACACTAAGCGGTCTTGAAAAGTTGTGAATAAATATTAAATCCACATGAGGGTAATCTCGGTGATAAAGGAATGTTTTTCTAAAGCATAAGAACCTTTATGTGTAAGTTTAAATGTTCCCATATCCATCAAGCCATTTCCCCCCACACATTTAATCACCATTATTTGCTGTGCTGTGTTGGAGAAATGTCTAGGAAGCACTTCCCCTCTTGTTATTTTCCTCTGACATTTTCCTCTTCCGTCTCAGCCAGTGGTCATGCATCTGGCCTGTGTAAACATGAGAATGTCCATGCCGGAGGCCTTGGCCGCAGCCACCATCAATGCCGCTTATGCACTGGGAAAATCTCACACACATGGATCTTTGGAAGTTGGCAAACAGGGAGATCTCATTATCATCAATTCATCCAGGTGAGTGAGTCCCCAACTAAGCTGTTTTAAGCCTCTTGTGGGATATAGACCTGGTTTAACACCCTTTTTCACTAATTATTAGTGTCGGGCTCTATTAGTGTGGGCTCCGCAGCTGCCCAGTCCCGTCTATCTTCATCCTTTTACAGCAAAGTCTCTCTACAAGTCCTAAACCACAGGGTAGACTCCGTTTTCCGGTCTCTTCATCCACCTTGTATCTTTCCTAGATCTCTAGGCTTCTACTCTTCTACCTGGACTTCGGATTTGTTGTGTCCTCTGGCATGTGTTTTTGTTTTTCTGTTTGGCTTCTGACCTTGCGCTTACACTGGGCCACACAGGTTCCAACTTCAGCTGGTCACCCTGGTTCTGATCCATTACTGCTCTAAGTTCTTATTCCTACTGGATCCCAAATCCCCACGTCAGTGTTCCTGTCCTGGTTTCTTATTTCTCACCCACAGTCTGCTGCCATCTGGGTCTCCCATGTGACAGTTTGAGTCTTCTTGTTCTAAATCTTCGATCCCTCACTCTAGTGAACTTATCCCAGCTCTTGGACCTCACCTTCAGCAGAAGAGAGTGGCTCTGTAATTCTCCATGGTCATATATCACCCTCATTTTTTTTCTTAAAAAAGTTTATTATAGATATAGATAGGTATATATGTATTTTTTTGAAAGAGAATGAGGGAGAGATAGAGAGAGAGAAGCAGTGATCAGCCACCTCCTGTACATTCCCTGAATGGGGATCTAACCTGCAAACTGGGTATGTGCCCTGACCAGGAATTGAACCAGCCACCTTTTGGTGTACAGGACAACACTCCAACCAGCTGAGCTACACCAGCCATAGCCACTCTCTCTCCTGAAAACAATGTTGATGTTGTTACCATTTGTGCATTATTTAATGGAATCAAATGTTTTAAGTTCAAATACTTAAATGATATTATTAAACATTATTTGATTTATCATAGGCTAGTTAGTAAGTAATGTGCCATTTTTTTAAAGCTCAAATATCAATGACTAGGTATAAAGAAATTTTTAGAGAATGTATTTTTAAATTAGCGCTAAGGATAGTGATAATTTTGACTTTTACGTATTGAAGTAATGTTTGATTTCTTTCTAGATGGGAGCATTTGATTTACCAGTTTGGAGGCCATAACGAATTAATCGAGTATGTTATAACTAAAGGAAAAGTCATCTATAAAAAATGACAGATCTTAAAGGAAAGAGAAGACTTTAATTGTATAAAATGCATCAATACAGTATGTTAGAAGTTAAAATACCTTAGTAGTTCACCATAATGATGTCACTTAAACCTAAATATATTTCATTGTTTTGTTAATTCACTCGTAAAACCCAAGGGATTAACTTATTTTAATTTAATACACACCTGAACATAGAAACAGGTAAACCAATTGTGATGATAATCTCAAAACATTACATTATTTCACAAATATTTGTCATAAATATTCTGAAGACTAATATGATGAATGATCACAAGAATGCATTTGTGGGTAGGCTTGAAAATCCCATTTTGTTTTGCTTTTCAAATTCCAGTTTTTTAACAATATTTAGTGAAAATTGGGGGATGGAAGGAAATCCAAGTGAGATGCCCCAGATTAAGCTAAAACGCAGCCTTTTAGAATAGCAAGCAGTTTTTTCTTTCCCCACCCAGTTTGTTCATTCTAGAAATTCATCAAATGAAATGCATCAGTGTCCCCTGAGGGAGAGTGTCCTTCCATTTCTAGTTTCCCTTCAACCTTAGCTCAAAATAGACTTCACAGCACTGTTCAAGGCTCATTATTTTACATACAGGTACTAGGGCCTTCTTGTAATGGATGCCTTTTTTTTTTACCAAAAATCCAATAATGTAATTTTTTAAAAATTGTTTTTAAGTTTTTGATTCTTCACATTACAATTGTATAGAAAAGATGTCATAGCTTTAATAAATATGTGCTGTCACCATTATGGTTGTTGTTTCCTTATAGCCCTGGAGGTAGATCAGCGCCTTGTCTATTAGAGCTTTTTAGAAATAAACAACTTACAGAATTACTTATAAAGAGTAGATGATCACTTATATATATAAATGTAGGAGTCCCCCCAAGATGTACACAGACCCTTTGAATAATTATAGAGGCAGTGTTTATTAAAATACAGTTCATTTTCAAAATTGAGCTGGTAGAGTGTGTATGCATTGTTTTTGGACACCCTGTGGTTGCTTCATGTAAGTTTAGTTGAAAGCTTTTTTAAATGTTTTAATCACCTTTATGATCATAACTGTGTTATGAAACTTTATCCGACTTATGAAGAAATGATTTGAGGAATAAACAATGACTATCTAAATTATCACCCATTTCAGGTTAATAGAGGCTGAATGAGTGAGGCTTTTACTGTATTCAGTATAAATCAAATTAAACTACTCTTGTTGGAATGTTGAGGGTAACAGGGTACATCACTGTCACCACCTAGTAGGTTGGGGTCTCTGGCACTATCCCTCCTGTGCTTGGAGAAAGTTCTTGAGGGGGCGTGGGATCACCTAGTCAATGGTGGGAAGTTGGGATGACGAGAGAGATGTAAGAGCCAGTATTAAATATTAGGTCTGCCCTGGAAACCCAAGACACACATCCTATTTCCCTCTAGGAGACACCCACTCAAAACCAATAGCATTCATGTCTTCTTGGAAGGAAAGCAGAAGAGGGTACCCACCAGGAGCTGCCTTAGTCCTCCCAGGCCTTGCAACTCAAGGGATCTCTCTACAAATGCAGAGCATCAGCCCCAACCCAGGCCTGCAGAAGCCCCCTGGTGATTCGTGTGCCCATTGAATCTGAGAAGTGCTGCAGCCAAACCAACTTCCACCCTGTTCCTCACAAACACCATCTGCCTTGCAGCACTGTTCCCTCTGCCTGAAATGCTGTTCCTCTCTTCTCTAGGTGGGAAATCAGAACTAGTAACCCCCCACCCCACCATGCTCCCTTATCTCAAATACAGTCATTATGCCATTGTAATAACTGTCTTTCTCTTTAAATGGTGAGTTAGTAGAGGGCAGGGACCTCATTGTGTCCCCAGGATATAGTATGTGGGACTGGTTCATAGCAGGCAATCAATAAATGAACTAATGAATGGCTGCACAAGCATACAGATCATCATAGTAAAAATTACTTGTCAGAATACACTAAGCAGGCCAACCTAGGGATGCAGTTATTCTATAGATAGGAAAGAACATATGAGTTCCTTGATATAGTGCCAAAGGATGATGCTCATGGGGTAGTCAAGTGTTAAAGTCAAACCAAGCAAAGAGACAGTTTCGGGGTTGGATGGGGTGGGATTGCCATCCTCAGCGGTAGAGGTTGGGAGGATTGTGATGAGAGGGAAAGCTCCAAGATGGAACATCATGAAGTACTCAGAAGACAAGTTTTGAGTCTTCCTATAGTAGAGAGCTCAGTGGGGAGCTGAGACTAGAATGAGAGGTCAGCTTTCACAGGGCTCTGAGTGTCAGGCTCACTGGCCAGAACTTCACTGTAAAGTCAGGGGAAGCCACAGGGCGTTTTTGAGTAGGCTAGGACCAGGCCGAGAGTGTTGTTGCAGAAAGAGTGACCCGTGTGCATAGCAGGCACTCAAATATTTGTTGTGCGAGTGGACTCTGGCAAGATACTTTGAACAAGCCCCTTGGCGGAGAGAGGAGGAGACCTTCTGGGCTAGATGTCCAGGTGGAAAGTGAGCTGTGAGCACTCTACTCTGCTCGATATTGGGCCACATGCTGTATTGATGCACCACAGCTCTGGTACAGTACCTCCCAAACAGTGGCTATGGAAGGTGGAATGCTAACAGCTACAAGTACCAAAATCTGACCAAAACTGGCTTAGGGAATGAGGAAGTTCATTGGTTCACCCTTGGAAATTTCACAGGAAGAGCAGGCTGAGGACTGGTTTTATCTGGAAGCTCAATAATGCTGAAGACCCAGATTCCTTCCTTCCCTCTGCTCTACCATCTGGTGTTGGTGTCACCCCGTGGCTACTAGTATCTTCTCCCTTGAGTCAGGATGGCTACCCACAGCATGGGTGCTCTATGCCTCCCCATTCAGATCCAGCAGGAGGGGGAGAAAGGATGGCTGTTGTGGTTCTCAGGAGAGGAAACAAATTCTCGAAGCCTCCAGTAAAACTCTTCTCTGTCTCATGGGCCCAAAGTGCAACGTCAGCCCTCCCTTGAACTAATCACCAAGTAAAGAGAATGGAATTCCTTGAGACAAACCAGGCCTATGCTCTGAGCTGAAATGAATTTCCAACTCTTTTGTTGTTGTTGGTTTGTGTGTTGTTGTTTTTTAAATATATTTTTATTGGTTTCAGAGAGGAAGGGAGAGATAGAAACATCAAGGGAGAGAGAATCATTGATTAGCTGCCACCTGCATGCCCCATAGTGGGGATTGAGCCCACAAACTGGGCATGTACTCTGACCAGGAATCAAACTGTGACTTCCTGGTTCATAGGTCAATGCTAAACCACTGAGCCATACTTGTCAGGCAGGTGTGTGTGTGTGTGTTGTCAATGTTTAAATTTAATAAATACCTTCAACAGAAGTAACCCCCCAAATGTAGTGATCATGCGATTTATGAGGTAATTAAAAGGCTTAATCTATACTAATAAAAGGGTAATATGCTAATTGGACCAGGAAATCTTCTGGGAGACCTTCTGGACAAAGTTATGATGGCATGGCCGAGGCATAGGCAGTTAGGGGCAATCAGGCCAGGCGTGGAGGGCAATTGGGGGCGAGCAGGCTGGCAGGGGGGGGCAGTTGGGGGTGATCAGGCAGGTAGGCAGGTGAGTGGTTAGGAACCAGCGGTCCCGGATTGCGAGAAAGATGTCTGACTGCCCGTTTAGGCCCAATCCCCTAAACCGGCAGTTGGACATCCCCTGAGAGGTCCCAGATTGGAGAGGGTGCAGGCCTGGCTGAGGGACACCCCCCCCCACACACAAATTTCATGTACCAGGCCACTAGTAAAAATATAATAGTAATCCAGTGACCAGATCCAGCAATGAGGTACAAGTTTGAAGTAGTATGAAAATTATCTTTTTTTTTCTCCCCCACAAATTCTAGGTCATGTATGGGATTTTATGTATGTGGTAGATTGATAGAGTAATGACCCCAAAATCATATGCCCATGCCCTTGAGTACTTCTCTCCCAAGTTGACCTTGACTTGCTCTGACCAACAGAAACAGCAGAAGCTAGAAAAGTCCTTGTACTTTGAGGTTTTCCCTCTGTCAGCAGGTGAAGAAGCCAGGTGAGCCTGCTGGGGAGGACATCACAGTGCCTCTAACTCTTTTGCTGCTACTCAATGGGAAAGAGAAAGACTGAGTCAGCCACATTTTCTAAAGTTACTTTTTCATGGGCAAACATTCATTGACTACATCTTTCAGAAACTTGATTAACCGCAGTTAGAATAGCCTTTCCCTAAAGAGGTGGTAAACTATTTTAAAAATCTAACAATGCAGTGGTAACATGAGACAAGGAGTTTATTCCATATTTACCTTGACATTCTCTTGAAGGCATGTGATGTCAGTTATTGAAAGAGCTCAATGACAGCCCTGGCTGGTGTGGCTCAGTTGGTTGGGCATTATCCTGTACAAAGAAAGGCTGCCAATTTGAATCCTGGACACATACCTGGGTTAGGGGCCTGATCTCCAGTAGGAGGTGTGCAGGAGGCAGCCAGCCCATAGACGTTCCCCTCCCACATGGATGTTTCTTTCTCCCGCTCCCTTCCTCTCTCTCTCTCTCTCTCTCTCTCTCTCTCTCTCTCTCAAAAAATAAATAAATAAAATAAAATCAATTAAAATATATTTTTTAAAAAGCTCAAAGAAAAAGGGCCTCTGAAGACCATGGGGGTATTTGGGATCCAGTATCCCCCAAACAGGAGTGAAAAACAGCCATCAGACAGCTGACTCAGCAGCCTCTCCTGGGTAAGAATCAGTAAACTGTGTGTGTGTGTGTGTGTGTGTGTGTGTTCACATTTTAGCAAAGAACAGCATCAAGAACAGGTTCCTCAGCCTTTTCTGTTCTCTGAATTGCTGTAGGCAGTGGTTCTGACTTCTGTCTCCACCTTCCTCTGGACAGGCTGCAATCTAGAGTGAAAACTATTGTGAAACATGCTGTTGGTCCCATTTTAGGTTGTAATCAGCTTGAATCTGGCAAGTGTGTCTGTCCTTGCTTAACCAGCTGCAGTTTTTAGAGCTATCGTTTCAGATTCCTGCACTAAATGCTCTTTGTACCTATTTGCCTGGAGAGGTGCAAAGTCACAGATCTTAGAAGCCAAGAGGTCATCTGACCTATCCTTCATCTGGGAAATTACACTTTGCCTTCCCAGAAGGCCCTTTTTGGGGAAGAAACATAATGGGTAATACATCCTAGGGCCCCATCTGATTTTTGTCAATGGGGCCTCATGTTAACGGTCACCATTACAGCGAGGGGTTGACTAACTTCTGAACAACAGATGCCTTGTCTGTGAAACGAGGAGGCTTAACACAGGGTTATTATAAGAATGTGAATCGAGAAGGAGACTTGGCTTGGGGTGGTGAACACACAATACAATATACAGATGACGTGTTATAGAATTGTACATGTGAAACCTATACAATTGTGTAAATTTCATCCCAATAAATTCAATAAAAATAAAGAATGTGACTTGAGTGCTAACATATAGTAAAAAAGTGATCATACTAACTTCCAACTCTAGTTTAAGCATCGAGTCCTTTTTGGATATGTGTAGTGATAATTGATAAATATGAAATACGCAGTTCAGTAAGAGACACTCCAATAGCAATCTTTATATCCATCCCTTAATTCCTTTACACAGACCTCTGGTTGATCTATCAACTATTCTTTACTATGATTCCATTAGTAGAAGAAAGAGCAACTTAAAGATAAATTAAGATTTAAAAAGGGTTGTTTATGAAAATGAATTAAGGAACACTAGTCATTGCATAGTAAATCAGTCAGAGTTAACTAGTGGAGAACTTGTCAAAGCAAACAAACAAATTAGATTTTCCAAAGTCTAAAGGTTTTGGAAAAATGCCATCTATTTGTTTCAAGATGTGAGTTGCTCTAATATTAAGAGTTAAAGACCCATGCAGTGTGGGTGCTCTTCTCACCCTGAAGAGTGAGATAGCATTAAAGAAAAAAAAAAATCCTATAATCCCTGCTGCACCTCAGACCAGACCAACAAGAAGGCAGTGTGAGAGTTAGCAACCGTATTGCTGCCATCAGTCTAGCCAAAGAAGGTTTTAGAATAACTGAATTATGTAATGAATTGATCTACCTAAACAAAGTTCTCAGGCCTCTCCTTCAGCACAGTGCTGCTTGCTGTCAAACTAAGTACCATCTGATCTACATCCCATGGCAAAGTCCGTTAAAGCTCCCCTGACTCTGGGATAGTAGTGCTGGATTTCCTGCGCAGAGATTCCAGGGAAAAGGCCGTCGGAGAAATAGGTCTCGATTCAGGAATATGCTCCATTCTGTATTTTTCGATGTACGGTGAAGCTACTTCCCACACCTGAGAAAGAAGGATGAAACCGAAATGTTGACAACATTGTTTTTATATGCCATTAAACATCAACTTCACCTGAAGACAAAACATTATCTACCCCCAACGTGTAGCAGCTGTTTGCTTGCTTTCAGGATAAGGCATTTAACACACGATCAGTGTCGATTGGTCTCTGGTTGCAATCAAAGCTTTTAAAATACAAAATCCAAAACTTCTCTGAAGTTACCATGAAGGCTTTCAGCTGCTTGCTCTTCTAAAGCCAAAACCAAACAAAACCTAGAGAATTCAGTGTGGACAGATATAAGGAAAGTTGCTCAGGGTCTGACAGTGTGTTTTCTAAAGCAAACCTCGAATAATAAAAAGCAGTGTGTTTCCTCATCTGCTCTATTTCCCTGCCTCATGTGCTCTGTCTCTGAGACCCTCCAAGTGGCCCCTGGACCAGCAGCATCAGCATCACTGGGGACAAGTTGGAATGTCAGCCCCACTGTGTCCAAATCTGCATTTTCACCAAATTCCCAGGAGATCCACAGGTACATTCCCATCTGAGAAGCACTGCGTCGGGCCCAGCTATTTGTTCTCTTTCAAGCATAACACCTTCTCCAATGAAGGCCCTGTTCTTGGTTTATAGCAATTGCTGTTTTTTATCTGATTGCTGCTGACAGCCAAGGGGCCTTTCCCTCAACCCTCCATCACCCCCTTCTTTTGTATCATCTTAGAAAATGTACGAAAATCAAAGAGAAAAATCCACCCCTAAGAGCAGAGCAATGATTTCAGGGGAAATCAAGCAATTCTAGGACACAGGATACCCACAAATTATTACAGAAGGTTTAAAGGACTTTAAAAAATATATTTAGAAGAATGAGTCAGCATTCTAGGCAACTGTCTTTATCAGATGAGTCTATCTATAGTCAATGCAGCCAGAGAAAGTCAGTAGTGAAGGAAACTCTATGTCACCAGGGTGATGGGTGGGACATCAGACAGACTCACAACCCTTTGAAGCAAAAACCTGGGACTTTGTTTTCTCTGCAGATCTATGCAGGCATTGGATCAGGTGGTGGTGGTCCACTATAAAAAGAGAAAGTGCCCTATCTGGTTTGGCTCAGTTGATAGACCATCGGCCTAGGGTTGCAGGCTCGGTCCCCAGTGGGGGGCATGCAGGAGGCAGCTGATCAATGATTTTCATCATTGATGTTTCTCTCTCTCTCTCTCTCTCTCTCTCTCTCTCTCTCTCTCTCTCCCCCCCCCGCCTTTCCTCTCTGAAATCAATAAAAAAAATATTTTTTTAAAAAAGAGAAAGTACTTTTGATTGAAAGAGTACATTCTTGGTGAAGGATCCGTGAACCTTTCATCTCATTTTCTTCCCACGAGTACTTGTTCCAAAGTTCCATTTAAAATTTGTTTCTGGGAAACAAGATGGCAGCATAGGGTAGACACTGTAAATGCAGCCGTGAACAACTATTTCAGAAAAACCTCGAAAAGAACACACGGACACCACTCGCACCTGCAGGAAGGCCGGCTGAGTGAAAATCCTACAACTAGAGAAGAGTCTGAGACTCAGAGGAGCAGCGGAAGCAAAGTACAGAGGTACGGAGGCGCGCGCACGGGCTCGGGGAAGGGCTGGTACCGGAGGTCGCAGTTCTTTTCCAAAACGGAGAGAGCCACAAGCTCCCAGCGGCTCTGAACTCCAGTTCCAGGCGAGTTTCTGAGGTCCCACAGACACCCAGAGAAGGGGGACTGACTGGCACAGGAGGAAATCCAAAACGGGTTTCTCTCAGCGTTGCTTGCAGCAATTACCGTGGGACACAGAGACCTGGTGTCTCTCAGCGCAGCGCTGAAAAGCGCCATAGCTGTTTGCTCCGCCCCACCCGGCGAACTCCCCGAGGCCCCGCCCCTCCCAAGCTAACTCAACACCTCCTTAAAGATACAGTAGCCAGCCCCACCCAGTGGCCAGAGTG
>PVJC01054569.1:0-10472 GCA_004026665.1 Murina feae | reverse complement strand
GATGGATGGATGGATGGATGGATGGATGGATGGATGGATGGATGGATGGATGGATGGATGGATGGATGGATGGATGGATGGATGGATGGATGGATGGATGGATGGATGGATGGATGGATGGATGGATATGCTATATGTTAGGATTTGGAAGAGGATACTATTTTAGGTGGGGGTGGTACTAGAGTCCCAGCCAACTCTAGGATTCTACTTCTCCACTGTGTTTCTCCAACATCCATGCATTTTCCCATGACAGACCTTCTGCAAGACCTGCCATTTCTTCCTCGCCTGCCTCATCTTCCCAGGGAATCTTTACTCATCTTTCAAGGAGCAGCAACATTTCCCTAACCAACCCTCTGCCCAGCAGATTAGCTGCTCCATCTTTCAGAATCCTCTCACTGCCCTCATTAGCCCATCCCGCAGTCTTTTTCTCGTCACGCGTTTCTCTGATTGAGCAAGGCCCTGCTTGGAGCAAAGCCCAGGCCCAAGGCTGCCCTGTGTGCCCAGCCCTGGCAGCCAGCTCAGCCTTCACTCTGGGAATGACATGGACTCTGAGTTCCACTTGTTTTGACAGCTTTAGAGCACCCTGAATGGTCTGTAGCTAGAATCCTATAAAATTGTTTTTGAAGGTTGTACAGTGCAGGCAATTAACGAAGACTTCGCCTGCGCACCAGGAAGGCAGAATTTTCATCCTCCCTGGTTTGAAAGTTACATGAGTTTCATTATACATTTCATCACATTAACATTTAAAAAAAAGTTCTGTTCGTCTAGTTTCATCTCCTGGACAGAGGGGAATGTTTTCCAGCTCTAATTGCTGAACTTAGCACTCGCGAGTGAGGGGCTCAGCCGCCTGCTCTGAGGCCCCAGCCCAGGCCGCAACTGTTGGGAGAGAAGGTGGACACCCCACGACTTGCAAGGTGGCTGGAGACTTCCAAGTGACAACCAGCAAGAACAGGGGGTTTTCTGTTTGAGAACCCATGCTCACCCCCAATTTTTATAATCCGAATAGGGAACATTTCTGACACCAACATCCCTATCAAATTCTGTTACTGTTTTCCCACGGGGCCTTCTGCCCAAGGTCCAACTATGGGAAGGCAGATTGAGTCCTTTCAGATCACCTTCACTCTTCATTATACAGATGGGGAAACTGAGGCCCCGACATGGCAAAGGACTGACCTGAGGTCACAGACTCACTGATGGGATCGTGGTGAGAACTGAATCGAGCCTCTCCGTTGCCCCACTGGTGATCTCCGACTTTGGCCTTCTGAGGAGGGCAACGGGGAGGGACAGGCTGGAAGGGGGAATGAGGGGCATTCATTAGTGTTAGCACACTCATCCGAAGCAATTTTGGGTACTTCATCTAGATGTTTGCTCCGCAACCCGAAGATGGAGAGTCTTCCCAAAATGAGCACATCCCGTGTTTTCCAATCGGAAAGCAACAGGGCATTTCAATTCTGCTATTTGCACGATTTTCTGGGTGAGAAAGAAACCCAAAGGCTTAGAGACCTGCATTGAAAGCCAGCTAGGGAAAGACTTGGAGCCCAGGACCCATGGAAAAGAAGAGAATTCCTTTCTGGGAACTCTCACTCCGTAAGCCCCCCAGGAAGCAGGGCAGGCCTTCCCTTGCATGGCACCAAGTCCATTCCTGCTGCTGGCGTTCAAATCCCACTTCCGTTCCTCCCGTGGCTGGACAGGCCTTGGACAACTGGGACCTTGTTTGGGGTGAAGACAGGACATAGGGACACGCTGCCCTGGTTTCTCAAAACATCTTAGCAAGCACGGCCTGGTGTTTGCACGTTCCTTGCCAACTCTCCTTGCCAAGCTTCTGGGCTGCCTCGCTTGGTACGTGGCCCATGGTTGGTGCCCTGTGAATTTGCAGAAAGTGACTTGCGTTGAATGTTTTCTGTGCCTAAAGAGCAGGAAACACAAGAAGAGTGGCAAGAACCCAGTGGATCTTTGATCCCTTTGCACTGGGGGTAGCGGGGTGGGAGGGGATGTTCTCTCATGCACAGGAGGCCCAAGCGGCCGAAACCCAGCAGAGCAGTGCCTTCTCCCGTCTCCATCCTGTCAGCTCCCAGGACTGGACCGGGGAGAACCAAGTTAAGGGCTATTTCCTCCTGAAAGACCCTCCGGATCAGTGAGATGATCCCCAAAGAGAGTGTCCTCAAATCTGTTCACATCTAGAAAAGGAAGAGCTTGCAGTCCTCCTGTGTGACTTGTTAAAACTCACGATGATAGAGACGCGAGCCCAACGTCCTTGCTTCACCGACGGGAAACCCAGGTGGACCTGAGGGAGGGCACAGGACCCTTCGGGGGCCTCTGTGTTCTTCATTCCCGACCCCTTGGGGCCTCGCCCGATGGCTCTCACTGGGTGTCCCGGCAAAGTAGGCTGAATGAAACAGGACCTGAGACTTGTCATTCTCAGTGGTTTCTTCGAAACCCCCTCCTCGCAAGCCTGGCTGTGTATGAGAATCACCTGGGTCACTTCCAAAACTACCGACGCCCTAACCCTAAGCCTAACCAGGGTCCCACCTCCAGGAGTTCCCATGGACATCGGGTTGGGCTGAGGCCTGGCGCCGAGATGTCTAAAAGCTCCCAGGAGGTTCCAGCGAGCAGTGGACCCAGGACCACTGTCCACACAGCGGTTCCCGGGTCAAGGAAGAGGACCATCATCTCTGAGGCCATCATTCCCTGCCTTCCCGGATACAGGGGTGAGGGCTTGGGTCAGGAGGACAGTGGAGAAAGACCTTCAGTTCGCCCTTGGGAATCAGCTGTCCATCCCCCACCTTTAAAAGACACAGCAAAGGACAAGGTTTGGAGATCAAGTTAAATGTCCAATTTATTTTTATAACTTGAAACCAGAACAAACTTGGTTTTTGAACAAGCGTACAAATGAAATGGCAGACACATGCTGAACTCAACATCGTGACATTAAGGGGGGGAAAAGAGGCCCAAAATCTTGTACAGAGAATAAAAGGAACAATAAATAGTTTACTAAGCCATATGGAAATGACCTCCTGTCATCTCAACATTTTCTCCATAATTAAAAAAAAAAAAGTGCCATTTCTTAGACAGGGCACCAATACCAAGCAATAAATAGTTCAAACTTGTAGCAAAAGACAGAACCTCCGAGTAAACAACAAAAGCTCATACAACAAGTGATAGAAAAGGCAATAAAAATAGTTCGCCTCGCCAATACAAATGCAAACTGAAATCAATGGGACTTGGCTTTGCGGGGTGGGAGGTGGGGGAGGGGGGGTACGAAGAGCACCAAAATCACGAGGTCGCCTGGGCCCCACACAAGGTCGCCTGGCCGCCCTGAGCCAGGAAGAAAGGCCCACTTCCTTTCCTCCTCGCACTCTCCTCCCCCTCTCCCCACGACAGACCCTCTAATGGCAAGTGGCAGGTTCCTATTTGGGGCAACGTGGAACCAAGTCCTGGCAGTGTGGAAACCAGCCTGTGGCCGGCGGGGTCGCCCCAGCTGGGGGCTCTCCCACCCGGCCATCTGCTGCAGTGTTGGCTTTCGAAACATGAAAGAAGCAAAAGGCTCTTTTTTTTTCCTGCTGTCGGTGGGCGGAGGAGACACCATCTTTGTGCTTTAGGATGGCTTAGTCCTGGCTTCTGGCGACTGGGCGTGAGCTGGGAAGAGCTGGCTACGGTTCTCACTACAGGAAGGTCACCTGGGAGGCTCACAGGGCAGCCCAGGGGGCTCGGGGTCAAGCGGGTAGGAAACTGACACCTCAGCTTTTACCCCCCACTCTCTTCCCCTCTCCTCGTTGCAAAGGTAAGTAGCAAGGAGGAGAGAGAAATTTAAGCAGAGACGCTCCCAGGAGAAAAAAAATCTCTGCATTTGGTAAAGAATTTGCCCCAAAGGATGCTTGGTTATACTTTCATAACCTGAAATAATGGTTTCTTATCGTTCCTGAAATAAAAAAATGGCTTCCTGATATAGGTATTTTTTAATGTATTATTCCCTCATCCAAAAAACTACTGCTTTATCATCTTAAAGCTACCTGGCTTGAAGAGAGAGAGAGAGAGAGAGAGAGAGAGAGAGAGAGAGAGAGAGAGAGAGAGAGAGAGGGAGAGAGAGAGAGAAGAGGGAAAGGACAGAGAGGGAGAAAGAAAATAAATTAAATGGAAATGAAAACACATTCAGGACCCACAGAGTTGGAGGATGGGGAAGACACACAGGGAGGGAGAGATGGAAAGGCACCGAGCCCATCCCAGGCCCTAGGCATTCGGACGCGGACGGATGTAGCTTTTGGACAGAAAAGCAGCAGAGCAGGTGGGGCGACAGGCCAAGCCCCTCCGCGGAGCGAAGAGGGAGGCCCTGGCTGCCAGGGGCTCCCTCCTGAAAGCCCATGGCGCTGGTCTCGACAGCAGTCGGGTCACCCGTGTGCCGCTGCCGGGCCAGCTCCTTTGCAGACGCTTCTTGTTTAAGGTTTTGCCAAGGACTAAAGAAAGGTCAGTTTGCATTTCTTTCTGCTCTGCAGGGCGGGAGACGTGGTGGTGGTGGTGGTGACTGCCACGCCGGGGATCGGGGAGACGAAAGATGCTCCCTCACTCTCTCTACACTGACCCCTTACAGATGGCCTCTTAGAGAAAGGGAGGACGCTGGGAAATGTTTACAAAAGCTGACTTCTCCACTCCACAGGAATCACGGCTGTCCCATGGGGTCTGCTGGAGCCGCACCGGGGGCCTGGCCCCCACACTTCTCTGTATGGGCCGATTCCGTCAAAAACACACACAACTCCAATGATTGTGAACCAAAGCATCTCACAACTTCCTTTCGCTTCTTTCCCTCCAAGGTTGTCAGACAACCCTTTTGCTCCTGTACAATAGGACTGAACATACAAATTTTTTTTTTTGCAATATTTTATCCTGCCAAATTAAAAAAATATATTATGGCAGCCTGTTTTTGTTTTTTTTTCTTTTTATTTCCAAATTCACTAACAAAAAGGTACATTAAATCCCTTTAAAAGGACAAGCTTACAGTTAAAAAATTACAAGCTCCAGTAAAAATACAGCAAGTGCCTACATCATATGAACCGACCAATATATCCATTCCAGAGGGAGGTGGGGAGAGAAAAATAAGTACAGGTCAGGAATGATTTTTTTTTTTCTGCAAAGCAATAACAATATTAAGCACTTTTTTTCTACATACTTTTTCTACATGGTGTAGCAATCCCCTTTTAATCCCCAAATACAAGTTTCTATACATTTTTCTTAAAATAAAAATTCAACACCCAAGGCAGAAAAAAATTTACTAAAACTCCGACTTTACAGTTACTGTGACAAGAACAAATTTATAGACCCACCATTTAAATTTTACTGCAACATTTTCAAGGAAAAGAAAAAAAGTGTAGTTTTTTTTTTTTCTTGTTTTGTAAAATGCCCAGGCATTCTCGATTATTACAAATACTGGTCCACTTTTACAGGAATCAAGAAATTTTAATATATATAATATATACTAAAACCCCATCACCAAAAGAAAACAATATACACTCAGCCACTGTGGCATCTTTTATAACCTATTAAGCAAAACTTTGGGGGGGGGGGCGGGGAATGATCTCTCCAACACACATACACACAATTTTTGTTACCCTTGTATGTATCCAATACTGTAAACGTATTTTTAAGACAGAGTGCACTAAATTTACCTTTAGGAAAAAAAATTAGCCATTGTTCCTGAATTGTTTTGTGGTTTTTTTTGTTTGTTTTGTTTTTCGTTCAGCGATATCAACTTGTCACTTGTGTCACTTGAGTTTTAATTCAGCAGTAAATCACTTCCACTCCACATCTAAGCAGCGTTGTCCCACAAACAAAATGGGGCTGAGGACCTTCAGCTAACAATTGTATGTCCAAGGTTGTGCTGGGTTTATGTCTTCATTCGATTGGGTCTGATGGCATTTTCATGTCCTCTATCTTCCACCGGGATTTTAAAAAATTGTACTTAAAGTAAATGTGGCTTTGTTTGTGTCTAAAGAATGTACTTTTCTTGTTTTACGTTTTTTTTTAAAAGTCTTTTCGTTTCCAAAAAAAAAAAAAAAAAAAGTTTTGCATTTGTCTCAAGAGACTGAAATAGGAAGATCAGTTTTCAAGGCACTCACATCAAATCGAATGGCAGTAGAGAAACTGTCCAATAAGTTATTATTTAATCTCGTTCTTTATAGTGCCAGTATTGTGAATGCCACGCTTAGCAACACTGACACTCAATCTCAGTCGTCCCTTATCGAACCCACCTCTGGGCCAAAGAGAAGAATATGCTGCAATTTCTTGTTTAGAAGCCATTTAATTTAAATGCAAACAAAAGCTTTAAAGTGCGGGTCAACAGAATTCAAACATCTAATCTCATGGGTTTAGTACCTTCCAACCGAATGGGAATGATAAAAAGAGAAGCAGCGCTGGGTACCTTCTGAGGGAAGGACCCCTTCCCTGCTTTCCCAGGAAAGGGAACAGGAATCCGCAAGATCCCACCCTCCCCCGCCCAGGTCCCTAGCATGTCACGTGTGCAGGAAATGAGAACGCTAACTTCCCTCCAGTCACCATCAGGGCACTTGTCTGCTTGAGAAATGGCCGATCATCACTATCATAGGCAGCAACAGAGGATGTGGGGTTTCATGGTGGGGGTGGTAACAAGAGAAAGAGAGAGAGAGAAGCTGGCAAGCCAGAAGCCCGAAAGAACTCGGCGGGTTTTTTCCCTTCTGTGTCACTGCAGGCCACCACCATCGACCCCAAAAAAGTACCCTCAGCCCATGTTAGCCCGTTCTACGGCAAACGGCTAAGATGGCATCCCAGGGTACACCTCCATTTCAAGGAGGGGGTAGTGTCTGCTGGTAATGCACGATTTTAGAACCCTCTGGGGCCATTCCCCAAGTGGCCCTCAAAAACTCCTGTCTCTCTGGCAGTGTGCAGAGTTTTGAGGGCCTCTCCCTGTTATTAATGGAAAGGCTGAAATCCACACAGAAAAGGCCCCTTTCTCAGGACATCATCAGTGCTACAGCTCCACTCCAACTCTGAAACAAAGTGCTACAACTTTAAGATTGTTATCCGCTGTACATCCACTCCCCACCCCACCCACCCACCCCCCCAAAAAAATGCATGCCATTTTTTATTTCAGGACCAAAAAAAAAAAAAACAAACAACAAAAAAACAAAGGAGTAAAAAAAGTAAACAACTTTAAAAGTCATTTAAGTGTTGGCTTCTTCACAAGAAATTACACATGCTTAGCTTAAATTTCAAAAAAGCAGCGCCCTCCCTCCCAAATTATAATTTAAAAAGCTATGCTTCCCCCTCTACATTGCTTGCGAGTCATTGCTCAGGCTTCTACTGGGTGTTTTTTTTTTAAGAAAAAAAAAATGAAGAAGGGATGGATACCCAACAAAATCTTTCAAAGGAATTGAAACAGAAAGAATAATAATAAAAAGTACCTGCACATGCCAAAAAAAAAAAAAATTACAAAACCCAATAAATACAGAAATTATTGCACAGTTAAAAGGCTCCACAATTTTGACTCGGGTTTCCATAGGACTTCGCAGACACAGGTTTAGGTTGGAGAGCCGCCTCCCCCTGGGCCCTGGGGACACGTGGCAGCGGCGGTGGCGGCGTGCTCAGTGGCGGTGACACACGAGGCGGAGGCGAGCGTCAGGTCAGCATCCTGTCGCTTGGCAACGGTTCCCACGGTCCAGGGGCCCGCGCACGCGCGCTTAGCTCCTCTCGGCCTGCTCGATTTTGACGTCGTTAGTCAGCAAGTGCTCGCCGTGCCACTTTTTCATGTGTTTCTCCAGGGTGCTGTAGACGCTGAAGGGCATCTGGCAGATGTCGCAGCGGTACACCTCCTTGCCGATCTGCCCGTGCGTCTTCATGTGGCGCGTGAGCTTGCTGCTCTGCGCGCACGCGTAGTTGCACAGCTCGCACTTGTAAGGCCGCTCGCCGGTGTGGCTCCGCCGGTGCACCGTCAGGTTGCTGCAGTTCTTGAACACCTTGCCGCAGTACTCGCACGTGTCGCTGCGGCGGCCCTCCTTGGAGCTCGGCCGCCCGGGCCCGGGCCCGCCCAGGTGCGGCGTGCTGCCGCCGCTGGCCGTGCCGCTGCGCCCCGACAGCCCGCCGTCCAGCAGGTCCCCCGGCGGCGTGGAGAAGCGCAGGCTGCCGTTCTCGGACGAGTGCTCGGAGGACGTGGCGAAGGGCGACTGGCGCGCGTCCGTGAAGCCCAGGAAGGGGTCCTTCATGAAGTGCCGCGACGCCGCGTAGCCCACCAGCCACTGCGAGTACACGTTCTCCGACGGGATGAGCGCGGCGGGCGGCAGCTCCAGGTCCTTCTCCACCTTGATGCGCTTGGCCGCGCTGTTGAGCCCCGGGCTGGGCAGCGGCGCCGGCTTGCGCGGGAAGAGGCCCGGGAAGGGCTCGGCCCCCGGCACGAAGCCGCCGCCGCCTCCGCCGCCGCCGCGCCCGTTGATGGCGCCCCCGGGGCCCGCGTCCCCGCAGCCCCCCGCGTCGTCATCGTCGTCCCCCGGGTCGCCCGCCGCGCGCTTGAGGAAGGCGCCGCGCTTCTGCTTGTCGGCCAGCAGGTCGCCGTACTGCGGCGGCAGCGCGCCCAGGCCCACGTTCTCCATGACCTTGCCCAGCACCAGCGCCTTCTCGTCGGCCAGCGCCTTGGCCGCGCCCGCGCCCAGGCCGCCCGCGCCGGGCACCCCGGCCACCATGCCGCCCACGACGCCGCCGCCGCCGTTCTCCCGGTTGCGGCTCAGCTCCGAGTCCATGCTGAAGCTCGACTCGGGCCTGCTCTCGTTCTCCAGCAGCAGCTCCTCCTCCTCCTCCTCCTCTTCCTCCTCCTCCTCCTCGGGCTCGTGGCCCAGCGACGGGTCGCTCTCGTGGTGGCGGAAGTCGCCGCCGGCCTTGAGGCCCTCGCCGGCCAGCTCGCTGGTGCCGGGCTCCGGGGAGCTGGCGGCCGAGAGGCCGTCGTCGGAGCGGCCGGCCAGCGAGCCCGCCTTGTGCATGTGCGTCTTCATGTGGCGCTTGAGCTTGCTCGCCTGCGAGCACGCGTGGTCGCACAGCTGGCACTTGTAGGGCTTCTCGCCCGTGTGGCTGCGCCGGTGCACGATGAGATTGCTCTGGAACTTGAAGGTCTTGCCGCAGAACTCGCACGACTTGCTCTTGGCGGGCGGCTGCGGCGGCGGCGTGCCCCCCGGGGGCATGGGCGGCAGCGGCGGCGTGCTCAGGAACGGGGACTTGGGGCTCGGCTGGAAGGGGTTCAGCAGCCGGTGCATGGGGTTGCCGCGGCCCGGCGACACGGGCGGCGGCGTGGAGCTGTTGCCCGCCAGCTCGCGGAGCCGCCGCGAGAAGTCCATGGCGGGCGAGTCGATGGCCATGGGGTTGAGGCGCATGACTCGGTCGAAGGCACTGGGGTGCTGGGCGACGAGCCCCATCTCCTCGGCGCTGAGGCGGTGCGGGTCCAGGTGGTGGCGCGGCGGCGGGCTGAAGAGCGGCGGCGTGCCGGGCAGGCGGCCCTCGCCGAAGCCCGGGTGGTCCCGCAGGATGGGGCCCGTCATGCGCAGCAGGTTGAAGGGGTTGCTGTCGCCCAGGAAATTCATGAGCGGCGACTGGGCCACGGCCTCGGGCCCCAGCGGCGGCGGGATGGTGAGCCGCGGCGTGAGGGAGCTGCTGGCGGGCCCGGGCTCCAGGTAGATGCGGAAGCCGTGCGTGTTCTGCGCGTGCTGCAGCAGGAACCACGCGCTGGTGAAGGGCTGTTTGCATGTTGTGCAAATGTAGCTGGAGGGCTCATCTTTACCTGGGGAGACACACGGACAGAAAGGCAGAGAAGAGAGCGTGAGAAGGGGCGCTCAGCTGGAGGCGTTTTGTGCAAGGCTCAGGCCCCCCGTGCTGTGTGGCGGTCCTGTGGCCAGGCCCTGGGTCTCCCCAGCTGGCTGGGGGGCTGGAGAAGCCCGTCGTGTGTGTGTGTGTGTGTGTGTGTGTGTGTGTGCAGGCGGCCTGGCAAAGCCCAGACCGGCCACAGGACCTCAGCTAATCCAGTTCCATTGGCCTGTTTGCGCCCCTACAGTAAAGGTGTGGTTATTAGCCTCCGCTCAGAAGCCAGATGAGAGGTCTGTGAAAACGCTGGCCTCCAACTACAGGGATGACGTCAAGGTTGGACTGCATCAGGGTGCCCTGCGCACACGGGGAACTCTCTGGAGGGCGGTTGTCAACCAAGGCATGACTGACATCGACACCCTGATAATTCTTTGTTGTGGGGGCTGCCCTATGCACTGTAGGATGGGCAGCAGCATCCCTGGCCTCTACACCCTGCTGCCCACCCCCACCCCCACCCGCAGTCACTACGATAAAAAATTTCTCCAGGCGTTACCAACTGTCCCCTGGGGGGCAAAACTGAACCCCCAACCCCTGATGAGGCAATATTTGCTCCAAGGAAGTTCCAAGAACGCAAGTCAGACGGAATCACCGTGCAAAGACTTTTTTTT
>PVJC01054568.1:0-10462 GCA_004026665.1 Murina feae | reverse complement strand
GATAAAGGACTTAAATGTAAGACGGGAAAGCATAAAAATACTAGAGGAATACACAGGCAGCGAAATTGCAAACATGTGCCGAAGGAATTTCTTCACTGATACTGCTCCTAGGGCAACAGAAGCTAAAGAGAAAATAAATAAATGGAACTACATCAAAATAAAAAGTTTCTGCACAGCAAAGGAGACCATCAACAAAACAACAAGAAAGCCCACTGCATGGGAGAACATATTCGCCAATGATATTACCGACAAGGATTTAATATCCAACATTTACAGGGAACTCATACAACTTAACAAAAAAAAGATAAACAATCCAATCAAAAAATGGGCAAGGGACCTAAATAGACAATTTTCAAAAGAAGAGATACAGAAGGTAGAAAGACATATGAAAACATGCTCAAAGTCACTAATTATACGAGAGATGCAAATCAAAACAACAATGCGGTATCATCTCACACCTGCCAGAATGGCTGCCATGAACAAAACAACAAAGGACAAGTGCTGGAGAGAATGTGGAGAAAAAGGAACCCTCCTGCACTGCTGGTGGGAATGCAGACTGGTGCAGCCACTATGGAAGACAGTTTGGAGTTTTCTCAAAAAATTAAAAATGGAACTCCCATTTGACCCTGTGATCCCACTCCTGGGAATATATCCCAAGAAACCAGAAACACCAATCAGAAAGGATATATGCATCCTTATGTTCATAGCAGCACAATTCACCATAGCTAAGAGTTGGAAACAGCCTAAGTGTCCATCAGCTGATGAATGGATTAGAAAACTGTGGTATATCTACACAATGGAATACTATGCTGCTGTAAAAAAAGAAGGAATTCTTACCATTTGCATCAGCATGGATGGAACTGGAGAGCATTATGCTAAGTGAAATAAGCCAGTCAATAAAAGAAAAATACCACATGACCTCACTTATTTATGGATAATAAAGACCATTACAAAATGATAAACATAAAATACAGAGACAGAGCAGCCTAGAACAGAATATCATCCTACAGCTGGAAGGCTGGGGATGTTTGGGGGGAATTAAGAGATCAACTGAAAGACTTGCATGCATGCATAGGAGCATAATCAATGGACACAAGAA
Organism: Murina feae; assembly: GCA_004026665.1. NCBI lineage: Eukaryota > Metazoa > Chordata > Mammalia > Chiroptera > Vespertilionidae > Murina > Murina feae. The sequence goes on along the minus strand of PVJC01054568.1, from coordinate 9,363 downwards.
TCTGGGGGTTTACGGAGGAGGGGGGAAGGGCAAGGGGAAAAATGGTGATCTATCTATCATTTGTTGTAATACTTATCTATCATTTATTGTAATACTTTAAGCTATAAAAAAATAAAAATAAATGTAAATGGACTAAATGCTCCAATCAACAGACATCAAGTGACTGAATGCATAAAAAGACATGACCTATGTATATGCTGTCTACAAGAGACCCACCTCTGAACAAGGGACTCACACAGACTGAAAGTGAAGGGATGGAAAAATATCTTTCAGGCAAATGGAAAGGGAAAAAAAGCAGGGGTAGAAATTCTTATATCTGACAACATTGACCTCAAAGTGAAAGCCATAGCAAAAGATAAGGAAGGTCACTTCATAATACTAAAGGGATTGATACAACAAGAGGATATAACCCTGATAAACACATATGCACCCAATGCAGGAGCACCCAAATATATAAAAAATACTCCTGGAAATATAAAGGGAGAGATCGATAACAGTGCAATCAAACTAGGAGACTTAAACACACCACTGAGATCATTGAATAAATCCTCTAGACAAAAGAATCAGCAAAGAAACAGCAATCCTAAATGGCTCACTAGATCAGATGGACTTAATTAATGTCTTCAGAACATTTCACCCCAAAGCCACAGCATATATATTCTTCTCAAGTGCACATGTGACATTTTCAAAAATAGACCACATATTGGGCCATAAGCAAAGTCTCCCCAAATTCAAATTATACCAAGCATCTCCTCAGATCACAATGTCATAAAACTGGAAATCAACTACAACAAAAACAATCCCCAAATCTCAAACACTTGGAAGCTGAATAGCATGCTACTAAATAATGTTTGGCTTACCAATGTGATCAAAGAAAAAATTAAAAACATCCTGGAAGCTAATTACAATGCAAGGACAACAATCCAAAGTCTATGGTACACAATGATAGCAGTCCTGAGAGGGAAGTTTATAGCTCTACAGGCCTACCTCAAAAAACAAGAAAAAATTATAGTAAATCATGTAATCCTACAACTCAAAGAATTAGAAAGGGAGCAACAAGAAAAGGCAAGAGTAAGCAGAAGGAAGGAGATAATAAAGATAAGAGCAGAAATAAATGACATAGAGATGAAAAAACAATACAAAAGATCAATGAAACCAAGAGCTGGTTGTTTGAAAGGATAAATAGGATTGATGAGCCTCAAGCCAAACTCAGCAAAAAGCAGAGAGAGGACACAAATAAATAAAACCAGAAATGAAAGAGGAGAAATAACAAGACCCCACAGAAATTCAAAGAATTGTTCAAAAATTCTATGAACAACTTTACTCCAACAAACTAGACAACCTGGAGGAAATGGACATATTCCTAGAAAAATACCATCTTCCAAAACTCAATCAGGAAATCTCTATAAATATCAATAGACCAATCATTATGGAAGAAATTGAAGCAGTCATCAAAAAGCTCCCAGCAAACAAAAGTCCAGGGTCAGAAGGCTTGACAGGGGAGTTTTACCAAACATTCAAGGAAGAACTAAAATCTATCCTCCTCAGAATATTCCAAAATATTCAAGAGGAAGGTACACTTTCAAGTTCACTCTACAAAACCAGTATCACCCTAATACCAAAACCAGAAAAAGACAACATAATGAAAGAGAACTATAGGCCAATATCCCTCATGAATATAGATGCCAAAATCCTCAAAAAAATTCTAGCAAATCAGATCCAGCAGTACATCAGAAAGATCATACACCATGACCAAGTAGGATTTATCTCAGGGATGCAAGGATGATACAATATCTGCAAATCAATAAACATGATACATCACACAAACAAATTGAGAGATAAAAACTACATAGTCATATTAATTGATCCAGAAAAAGCATTTGACAAAATTCCACACTATTTTTGATAAAAACTATCAGCAAGGTTGAAATAGGAGGGTCATATCTCAACATAATAAAAGCCATATATGACAAACACATAGCCAACATCATTCTCAATCATCATAAACTTTTACCCCCAAGAACAGGAACAAGACAGCGATGCCCCCTTTCACCACTTCTGTCCAACATAGTACTGGAAGTATTAGCCATTGCGATCAGACAAGAAGAAGAAATAAAAGGCATCCAAATTGGAAAAAAAGAAGTAAAACTGTCCTTATTTGCAGATGACATAATACTGTACATAGAAAACTCTAAAGACTCTGTCAAAAAATTATTAGACTTATTAAACGAATTTGACAATGTAGCAGGATACAAAATTAATGCCAATAACTCTATGGCATATATTTACACTAATAGTGAACTTACAGAAGGAGAGACTAAAAAAACAATCCTATTTATCATTTTCTCCCAAAGCCACAGAAAACTTCTGGTTTGTTCTGCAACCATTTATTTACCATTGCAACACAAAATTAAGATGCCTAGGAATAAGCTTAACCAAGGAGGTAAAAGACTTAATATGCAAAAAACGACAGGACACTGAAAAAAGAGATAGAGGAAGACATAAACAGATGGAAGAACATATTGTGCTCATGGATTGGTAGAATCAATATAATGAAAATGTTCATACTTCCCAAAGCAATCTATAGATTCAATGCAATCCCCATTAAAATACCAATGGCATATTTCACAGACCTAGAATGAACTATCCAAAAATTCATCTGGCTAATAAAAGACCTCAAATAGCTGTAGCAATTCTGAGAAGAATAATAAAGTAGGTTTGATCTCAATACCAGGTATCAAGTTGTATTTCAAAGCCACTGTTTTAAAACAGCTTGGTACTGGCAAAAGAACAGACATATAGATCAATGGAGTAGAATTGAGAACTCAGAAATTGACCCAATCTACTATGCCCAATTAATATTCAGCAGAGGAGGCAAAATCATACAATGGAGTCAAGACAGTCTCTTCAATAAATGGTGTTGGGAAAATTGGACATATACATGCAAAAAGATGAAACTAGACCATGAGCTCACACCATACACAAAAATAAACTCAAAATGGATAAAGGACTTAAATGTAAGATGGGAAACCATAAAAATACTAGAGGAATCCACAGGAAGCGAAATGGCAAACATGTGCTGAAGGAATTTCTTCAATGATACTGCTTCTAGGGAAACAGAAGCTAAAGAGAAAATAAACAAATGGGACTACATCAAAATAAAAAGCTTTTGCACAGCAAATGAAACCATCAACAAAACAACAAGAAAGCCAACTGCATGGTAGAATATATTTGCCAATGATATCACTGATAAGTCTTTAATCTCCAACATTTACAGGGAACTCATGCAACTTAACAAAAGGAAGATAAACAATCCAACCAAAAAATGGGCAATGGACCTAAATAGACACTTTTCAAAAGAAGACATACAGATGGCCGAAAGACCTATGAAAACATGCTCAAAGTCACTAATTATATGAGAGATGCAAATGAAAACCACTATGTGGTATCATCTCACTCCTGTAAGAATGACTATCATCAATAAATCAACAAAAAACAAGTGTTGTAGAGGATGTGGAGACAAAGGAATCCTTCTGCACTTCTGGTGGGAATGCAGACTGGTATAGCCACTGTGGAGAACAGTATGGAGTTTCCTCAAAAAACTAAAAATGGAACTCTCATTTGACCCAGTAATCCCACTTCCAGGGCTATATCCCGAGAAACTAGAAACACCAATCAGAAAGGATATATGCATCTGTATGTTCATAGCAGCACAATTTACCATAGCTAAGATCTGGAATCAGCCTAAGTGCCCATCAGCAAATGAGTGAATTAGAAAACTGTAGTACATCTACACAATGGAATACTATGCTGCTGTAAAAAGGAAGGAATTTTTGCCATTTGCAACAGCATGGATGGAACTGGAGAGTATTATGGTAAGTGAAATAAGCCAGTCAGAGAAAGATAAATATCATATGATCTCACTCATCTGGGGAATATAGAGAACAACATAGACTGATGAACAAGGACAGATTCAGAGACAGAGAAGCAGTGATCAGTCTATTTTTTCCCCAGAGGGAGGGTGGGGAGGAGAGATTAACCAAAGAACTTGTATGCATACATATAAGCCAAAACAGTGGACTTAGAAAACAGGAGAGTGACAGCATAAGTGGCGGCGGGAAGGTTGGGGTTATTAGGGCGATGAGGACACAATTGTAATATTTTGACCAATAAAGAAATTTTTAAAAAAGAATATTATATAATGATTATACTCTTCAGATAAAAACAAACAAAAAACCCAAAAACTTGCTGTGGGGGAAATGCACCTTCTTGTTGGGAAATGCACTTTCCTATTGGGGAGCACATCTCCCCCCCCCACTTCCTGTGTGAAAACACACCTTCCTGTGCATTAATGCATCTTCCTGTGGAGGTCATAGTTTCCATGGGGGAAACACACCTTCTTTGGGGGAACCCATCTTCCTGTAGAAAAACTCATCTTCCTGTGGGTGAAACACATCTTCCTATGAGAAGTCTACCTTCTGGTGTGGAGAACATACCTTCATTTGGGGAAATTCATCTTCCTGTGGGGGACCACACCTTTCCTTGGAGAAGCACATCTTCCTGTGGAAAAAATGCAACTTTCTAAGGGAAAAAATACACTTTCCTATGGGGAAAACTGTGTTCTTCAAGGGGAAACATACATTCCAGAAGGGGGAAAACATATTTCCGCACCTTCCCACTTAGAACACATCTTGTGGAGAGAACCAAACTCATTGTGTGGGAAATGCACCTTCCTGTGTTGTAATTCATATTCCCATGTGGGAAACACATCTTCCTCTGAAGAAACACATTCTTGTGGGGGAAACACACCTTCCTCTATGGGGGAAGCATCTTCTCACATCTTCCTGCGGGGAAACACACTTTCTGGTCAGGAAACGCACCTTCCCAAGAAGAAAATGCGTCTTCATGTGGGGGGAACACAGTTTCCAATAAGGGAATCTATCTCTGGGGAAAATACATATTTCCATTGAGAAATGCACCTTCCTGTGCTGGAAACGCACTCTGATGTGAGGGACCACATCTTCTGATGGGGTAAATGCACTTTCCTATGGGGGAAATGCACTTTCCTGTGGGGAAACCCATCTTCTTGTGGAGGAAAGGCTCTTTCCTATGGGGAAAACCTACCTTCCAGAGTGTAAGTGTACTTTCCTGTGTGGGTAGCATACCATCATCATGTGTGGGGAATGAACTTTTCTATGGAAAAAATATATCTTCATAAGAGGTAAAACACATCTTCCTGTAGGAAAAACACACCTTCCTATGGGAGAAACATATCTTCCTGCATCTTCCAGTGGGGAATTCATCTTGTGAGGGAAACACACCTTATTGTAGGAAAGCCCATCTTCCTGTTGGGAAATGAATCTTCCTGTGTCAGAAACACCTCTTTCTGTGTGGTAAGCACAGCTTCTTTTGAAGGAACACATCTTCCTGTGAGGGAAAAGCACCCTTCTGTAGAAAAATGCATCTTCCTCTAGGAGAAATATACCTTCTGGTGGGGGAACCCGTCTTCCTGTGAGGGAAATTCATTTCCCCAACTTCCTATTGGCAAATATCTTAAGGTAAAGGTATCTTCCTGTGGGGTAAAGTGCCCCTTTTTGAGGGAGAACCCATCTTCTTATGGAAGAATCTTCCTGTGGGGGGGAAAGCACTTTCCTGTGAGAGAAATGCATCTTCCTGTGGGGAAAACACATCTTTCTGTAGGAGAAACTCATCTTCCCACATATTCCTGCACACACCTTCCCCCTGTGGGGGAAATGCACAGTTCCAGTGGGAGAAACATACCTTCCTATGGGAAAACTCACAAACCTGTGGCCGAACACATCTTCCTGTGGAGGGACTCACCTTCCTGTGGGGAAAATGCACAGTCCAATGGGGAGGAGGGAAACTCCTTCATGTGGGAAAACTCATTTTCCTGTGGGAGAATGCATCTTCTTGTGGGAGAAGTGCACTTTCCTGGGGGGCAGGGAGGGGGATTCCATGTTCCTGGGGGCAAAACACACTTTCTGGTGGGGGAAATAATCTTCTTGCACCTTCCTCTGGGGAACAATCTTCTTGTGAAGGAAAAGCACCTTTCTCTGGGAGGATCCACCTTTCTGTGGGGAAAATGCATCTTCCTGTGTGGGATACCCACCTTCCTGTGTGAAAAGCACATCTTCCTTTGGGGGAATCCACCTTCTTGTTCGGGAAACACACCTTCCTATGGGGAAATGCACCTTCTTGTGAGGGAAAAGCACCTTACTTCAGAAAACACATCTTCCTGTGGGGGGAAATATTTCTTTCTGTGGTGGAAACACACCTTCCTGTGGGAGAAACACATCTTCCCATTCCTTCTATGGCTGAATATATCTTCCTGTGGTGGAATGCACCTTCCTATAGGGGAAAAGCACCTCCTGTGAGGAATTCATCATAACGTTGGGAAATGCAATTTCATATGGGGTAACACATCTTCTGTGCGCAAATCCATCTACCTGTGGGAGAATTGCTTTTTCCTGTGGGGAAAATGCATCTTCCTGTGGAAGGAATGTACCTTTCTGTGGTAGAAACACACTTCACTGTGTGTTAGACAAAAACAATTTCCAAATGAAAGAATAAGAGACTTCTTTAGAAAAAATAAAATGATAAATTAAATATAGATAAGAAACTTATGTGATATAGAGTTCAGAATAATGATAGTAAAGATGCTCAACCACATGAGGAAAGATATAGTAATTATGAAAAAAAGAATAGTCAGAAGTAAAGAATGACATGGCACTAATGAAAACCCAATGTTAGAATACACAGCAGATTAGAGGAAGTGACGATGGATTGGTGAATTAGAAGGCAAGGTAGAAAAAAATCATTCAACCAGAGAAACAAAACAAAAAACAAAAAATGGGAAGAGAACTTAAGTGATCTGTGGGGAAGGTTTTATTTGAAAACTTGCAGAATTCCTTACTAGGGTGTTGTTCTGAGACTGTGCACAAGAGTGTGTCATTGCACCTAATCCCCTAGTAGTGTGTTTTTCTGACAATTCACCTAAGAGGGTGCTATTGTGCCTTATGCCTCATTATGCTGCTCTGCTCAGAATTCCCAAAAGTGATAACTTTTGCATGTGTGCTCTGAATGCCCCAAAGTGGATGCCATTGGATCTAGTCTCTAATTAGGGTGCAGTTCTAAGAATTTCCACAAGATAGCACCTCGGAGCTGTTTTCAGAATGGCAAAAAGAAGGTACCTAGTCTCTAACTAGCCTGCTGTTATCAGAATGCCCACAAAAGAACACAATTGCATCTAATCCCAGGATAGAGTGATAATCCCAGAATGTCCACAACAGGGCACCTCATTACATAATGTCTTATTATGGTACCATTCTAAGAATGCCTACAAGACAGTGGTATTGTGCTTAAAACCTCCTTAGGTTTTAATTCTCACAAAGCCAAGAGATGGTGTTATTGTATCTAGTCCCATACTAGACTTCTGTGCTCAGAATGCCTCAAAGCAGGCACCATTGCACTTCATTCCTTACCAGGGTGCTGTTCTCAGAATGCTTACAAGTGAGCACCATTATGCCTAATGCCTCATTAGAGTGCTGTTCTCACATAAGAAGACATTATTCCAGCTCATTACTAACCAGGCAGAATTCATCCTAACTACAAAAAGCGGGTGCCATTGCACCCAATTTCTTACTAGTATGCTGTTTTCAGAATGTCCACAAGGAGGCACTAAGGTGCTATCCTCAGACTGCCCAAAAAAGGGCACTATTGCGCCTACCCTCTTACTAGGCTACTATTCTCAGAACACCCCCAAGGGGGTGCTTTTGCACCTAATCCCTTTCTAGGGTGCTGTCCTCAGAATGCCCACCATAGTGCACCACTGCACTTAATCTCTTGTTATGGTTCTGTTCTCAGAATGCCCCAAAAGCACATTATTTGCACCTAAATCTCTTATCAGGCTGCTATTCTCAGAATGCCCACAAGCAGGCGCTATTGCACCTCATCCCTTACAATCCAGCTGTTCTCAGATTGTCCACAAGAGGACAGTATTTCAAACCTGCTCTGTGGGGTGAGAACTTTCTCAGATCCTCAATTGGATTTTTTTTAAGGCTGGCAATTTCTTAACAGAGAGCTATTCTCAGAATTTCCACAAGAGTGCACTGTTTCAACATCTTCCTGCAATGGTGAGTTATGTCTGAATTTGTCAATTGAGTTTTTCTTTGCATGCTCATAGAATTGATTATCAGGGTGTTATTGAACTGATTACTAGATGGCTGGAAAAGCAAGCAACCTCTTAAAGGGCCAATGCACAAAATTTTATGTGTAGCAATTCAGCCTGTATTCCAGCAGAGGAAGAGCAGAATAGATTGGAGCCATGTAAGGAGAAGCCACAGTTGGAGGCTTTGGAGTTAGAACTCAGCAGACAGACATCCGGCTTCTATGTAGAGTCATCTTCTCATGCTAGGAAGGACATCTTTCACAGGCAGACTTTTGCTATCCAGGCAGCTTTTGCCTGGTGGGAAGAATGTTTCCCACCCTAATGGAAAACCCCTTGCCCTATTGTGTGGAGCTTCAGATGTCTCTAAAGTGACTGAGAAAAAACAATTAGCCTCAAAACAGGAACAATTCACCATCCTGTTGGAAAACATCTTGCCACACCGATGAATGAGAACCTGAGGACTACTCAAGAATGAGTCCAATAGTCCTACCAGAAGAGGCAGGTCTGTGAATGTTGGGAGTTTTTTCTGATCTAATTAGTCAGTAATAGCATTTTACATGGTACTGCACTAATGATTGAGAGGCATACAATATCTATCTAAAACATAGTCACAACCCCAACAAGCAGCCATAATGGGAAGACAAAAAAAGATAACTCCCAAATGAAAGAAAAACATCATTCCACAGAAGGAGAGATAAATGAAATGGAGATAATAAAATTTTCTGACATAGAGTTCAAAAAGGTGGTAAAGATGCTCCACTACATGAGAAAAGATATAGGAATTCTGAGAAAATAATAGTTGGAAATCTTCTATAATAAAAGCGAAACATGCAAATGTGACCGTTACCACCAGCCAATCAGAGTGGCTGTATGCAAATTAACCCAGCCAAGATGGAGGTCAATAGCCAATCAGAGCAGCTGTATGCAAATTAACCCAGCCAAGATGGAGGCCAACAGCCACGGAACTAGATCAAACCAAAGGGTTCTGTTGCAACTGCCTGCCTATGCTGGCAGTTGGAAGTGGCACCAGGGCACCAGGAAGTGGGAAAGCAAGGTGGTGGGCCAGGGAGCGGGTAAGAGGTGGCAGGGGGTTGGCGGCCTGCTTGGTGGGCTTCCCAGGCCCCTTGCAGGGCACCAGGAAGTGGGAAAGCAAGGTGGCGGGCCGGGGAGTGGGA
>PVJC01054567.1:0-10469 GCA_004026665.1 Murina feae | reverse complement strand
AGAGGGAGAGAGAGATAGAAACATTAATGATGAGAGAGAATCATTGATCAGCTGGCTGCCCCCTGCATGCCCTCTATTGGGGATTGAGCCCACAATCTGGTCATGTGCCCTTGACTGGAATTGAACCTGGGACCCTTCAGTTTGCAGGCTGATGCTCTATCCGCTGAGCCAAACTGGCTAGAGCTATTTATTAATTTAATAGCTATCTATTGAATACCTACCCTATGCAAGGGACAATGCATGGTTTCTTTGCCTTAGATAAGTCCTTTATCTTAGACATCCAAAGGAGCAGGAAAGGAACCTGGTAGAAGCTAAGGAACTCTAGGAACTCATCAAATTAACATGTGCGGTTCCATGACCTTAAAGATTCATCAGAGATGAAACTTGCAATTTTGCTGAGAAATGAATTCAAACCACCTGCACTATCCCGCTGGTGTTTGGAGTGAGTCACTTTCCAGTGAGTGAATTTAGCTGAGCCACCAGCATTTGCATCTCAGCATGCCTTTGTTGGATATGCATTTTATAAGGAAATTATATGCTATAATGACATTTCAAAGATTGAAGATTGGATACATTTTCAGAAATATCATTTAATAATATAAAGTCTAGCCTCGTGCCATGTTTTCTAAAAGTCAGTTGTGATGTTTGCTAAACCAACATGCTACTTATAATATTTACTTAATATTTTAAAAAGCCAACTGACTTAACAATAAACTAAATGTAGCTCTACCTTAAGAAAAAAACATTCCTAAAATCCTTGGATTTAGCCCTAACTGGTTTGGCTCAGTGGATAGAGCGTTGGCCTGCGGACTGAAAGGTCCCAGATTCGATTCTGGTCAAGGGCATGTACCTTGGTTGTGGGCTCATCCCCAGAAGGGCATGTGCAGGAGGCAGCTGATTGATGTTTCTCTCTCATCAATGTTTCTAACTCTCTATCCCTCTCCCTTTCTCTCTGTAAAAAATCAATAAAATATATTAAAAAAATAAAATCCTTGGATTTAATATAACAGTTGTTAATTTTTAATGCATATTAAAAATATAACATTAAAATAAATTTAACTTGTGTCACACCTAAAATCTTGGGGTCCACACTAACATGGCTTTGGGAATTACTTAAACCAGATTTAAATTCTGATTTTGATATTTATTAGTGGTGTAGCCTAGGACTGATTACATAATGCTATGATTAGTAGCTTCCTTATCTGTAAAGTGAGTTGAAAATATCTACCTCACAGGGATGTTGAGAGAACCAAATGAGATACAGCACCTATAGTCCTAGTACATAGCAAGTTTCCAGTTAATGATAACTTGTATTGACTATGCCTTACAATTTAGATTTACCAATTGCTGAACATAATTTTGTCTTCCTGGAAACAAAGACAAAAAGAGTAATCTATTTGATTGAATCCTAATAGAGGAGAATTTCCTTGGGGTGCTAAATGGGATTGGGATGAAGAAGAAAAAGATAACTGTGAGGTAGAATTGGAACAAGATGATTATTTCCAGGGAAGAGCAAGCTTGGGGGAAGCGCTGCTGTCCATTCACGAGGGTGCTGAAAAGGAGCAGTGCCACAGACAGCAAGTTGCAAATAATTTGTCTAAACACGTCTCTGCTTCCTAAAAATAATATATCAGGTACGCCTCTTATTTTCCACCTTTCTTACAGCCTGTCACCTCAGCCTTTCAGCTACACCTACTTTTCTTTCTTATTCCACCCCATCTTCTCTTCTAGGTGGCTGATTGCTCACCTTCCTGCAAATAATGCTCACAGCTGCCAGCATATGCTTCCTTCCTAGGATGGGGCTGAGTGTGGGAAGTATCTGCAATAAGCCTCTGAGAGCTAATGACTACAAAATGCTTTCTCCCTCAGTCATAAACAGCCCTCGGTGTTAACATGGCTGGATTACAGCCTCAGGAACTGAAGATGCTGAGGATGACAGCTTTCAGAAACACGGTTTATTCTGTGCTAAACTCATCAGGCATGGACTGGCCTTGTGCTCATGCAGGCAGGGCTTTGCAAGTAATGCTCTGCTCTAATTCCTGTTTTATTCTTCAAGCTTATGATGGCTTTCTTGCTTTCCCAATAAAATTTATCTTTCCCATAATTCAATGTCCAATTTAAACTTTCCCTTCTCGAGACCATTCTGACTGAAAGTAATACTTCTTTATTTTGAAATCCTACAGAACTTGCCCTTGGACATGCCACTTAGTCGTTGGTTAGAAACTTCCCTAAGCTTATTTTAATTACTAAACATGTGGCAGTTTGGCCCCTCCGGTAAAAATATAGGCACCCTGGAGGGGAGGGACCAAGGTGTTTTCAAGTTCTGTATTCTATATAGTCCCGAACATTGCAGGGTACATTGTGGTGCTCAATAAATATTTATTGATTGAATAATAGAAGAAAATGACTTGGAGGGAAATGAAAGAAACAGAAAAGTAAATTGAAATGGACTAATAGCCATGCAGAAGGGGCACGAAACCTGGGAATCTGGTACTTCCCCCCCAATTAGTCCAGAAAGGATGACTGGGGATTGGACATAGGAGGAAGTGGGTGGAACTGGGAAAGAGCAGGCTACCAGAGGATTTGCAAATATAGACTCAGGTGTGTCTCAGCCTAAATTTTGAGAGTTGCGAGAAACAAATTCAACCTTGTCTGAATAAGTTGTTATAGAAATGTAGAATCACAGACTTGGAAAGGGCATCAGGGTTCCCTCCAAAAGGCATTGGCTGATGCATAATTCACCTTTCAACATCCTCATCAGGTGAGCAACAAACCTTTACTTAGACACTCTAGTATTGGGGAATTTTCCTAGCTATAGAGACAATAACTTCAATGGAATGAATTTCAGTTTGTCTCAGTTCAACAATTTAAAAAATTGAGAACCTAATATATTTGTAACATTGTGATATGTGCTCCTGCTGGGAGAGAACAGATTACCTAAGGCTCTGCATTTCTAAGGAAGCTGGGAGGTTATGGAGGATTTTCTACAATCTTTTGTCAGGTTTATTTCTAGTGTTCTACCTTTCCTATCCTTCCCTCTCTAGTTAATTCTTCCCACAGCTTTGTTTTTTTATCCTCTCCTTTTCTCCTGTACATTCACCATGATTTAGACTTTCTAGGAACATTCAATTCCTGGGGTGGGTTTCTTGAATATAATGAGAGCAAATGAAATTATTACTCTGTGTACTAAGAACATGTGTAAAAGATGGAAGAAACCTTGAAAACTATGTATCCAACTCTGTCATATAAAATGAGACACTAAGGGCCAGAATGGGAAAAATAATGTTTCATCACTGATCACCAGATCAAATGGGTAGTGAAGGTGAGTGAGGTAGCAGTCAATATTTTCAAACAGCAGAGCAAGCTGAATGTTCTCAGTGAACCAACACTCGGGTTTGTAAAAATAAAAAGACTGTAATAATCTGAGCTGGCCTGTATGTCACATTTGCATATCATTTCCATACACCCACATTAACTCCCTGCAGTCCTTTCTCAGTTCTTTCTGAAGTGATAATGTATCATTGTGTTCCTTATTTGTCATTTTTAGTTTTTCATATCTCTATTGCTGTTACCCACTCAGTCTTTGGCCCAGATCCCTGCAGCAGGCAAAGGGGAAAAGTATTCATAGCACATTAAAATTAAACTTTAGACAACTTCGTTCCTCTGCCCATCTGGCTCTGCTAGAACAGCCACTTCTCAAAGGCAGGGGCTTTTTATTTTATTTTAAATAAATCTTTATTCAGATTATTACAGATGTTCCTTTTTTAAACCCCCATAGCTCCCCTCCACCTTGGCATTTTATTTTTTTATTTTTATTTTTTAAAATATATTTTATTGATGTTTTTACAGAGAGGAAGGGAGAGGGATAGAGAGCCAGAAACATCGATGAGAGAGAAACATCGATAAGCTGCCTCCTGCACACTCCCCACTGGGGATGTGCCCGCAACCAAGGTACATGCCCTTGACTGGAATCGAACCAGGGATCCTTGAGTCCACAGGCCGACACTCTATCCACGGAGCCAAACCAGTCAGGGCTGCCCTTGGCATTTTAATTATGATGTGTCTTGGTGTGGTCTTTTTTGGATTCCTTTTGTGTGGGATTCTCTGTGCTCCCTGGACTTGTAAGTCCATTTCTTTCACCAGGTAGGGGAAGTTTTCTGTCATTATTTCTTCAAATAGGTTTTCAATATCTTGCTCTCTCTCTTCTTCTGGCACCCCTATAATTCTGATGTTGATTCACTTGAAGTTGCCCCAGAGGCTCCTTACACTATCTTCATATTTTTGGATTCCTTTTTCTTTTTGCTTTTCAGGATAGGTGTTTTTTGCTTCTTTGTATTTTAAATTTTTGACTTGGTTCTTGCGATCCTCTAGTCTGCTCTTGGATCTCTGTATATTATTCTTTATTTCAATCAGTGTATGCTTAACTTCTGACTGGTCCTTTTCCATGTTTTTTTTTGGTATTCTCATTAAGATCCTTGAAGTTCTCACTTAGTTCCTCGGAGGTTTGTAGAAGATTCTCGAGTAGCCTTATAACTGTGGTTTTGAACTCTAGATTCAGTAGTTTGCTTTCCTCCTTTTCTTTCATTTGTGGCCTGTTTCTTTGTGTCCACATTTTGGATGCTTCCCTGTGTTGATAGAGTGGCTTTGTGTGCTAGGTGTCCTGTTGGTCCCAGTGGCTCAGCCTCCCCAATCACCTGGAGTGGACACTCTCGGTGTACACCTTTGAGGGCTGGGTGCACAGTCTTATTGTAGTTAATTAAGCCTTGATTGCTGTTGGTATCATTGGGAGGAAATGACCTCCAGGCCAATTGATTGCGAGAACCCACTGTGTCTATAGTAGAAGAACTGCTGTGCAGGAGACACCCTTATGGAGCAGAACTGGCTTCAGTGGGGCTTTGGTGCTCACTGAGTCTGCCTCTTGAGTATGTCCCTTTTGGATGTGAGGATTTGAAATCTGGTATCTGGCCACTGGGTACACTGGCTCCTGTATCTCCAAGGAGGTGCAAAGTCAACTGCTGTGTGAGTCCACTCAGGAGGTGGTACAGCGAGATCTATACTGTATTTTCCAGTGTATAAGACAACTGGGCATATAAGACAACCCCCAACTTTTGAGATTTTCCTGGGTTAAAAAGTCCAGACGGAGACTGTTTGCGGCACAAAAAGGAGCTGACTGAAGACGCTTGCGGTCTCTGTCCGGCTCCATTAATGACCCCTGACTTTTGGGAAGATTTTCCTGGGTTAAAAAGTCATCTTATACACCAGAAAATACGGTAGATTTCTCCTCATTGTTTGAGGTTTGGAACTTTTGGAGTTCTCTGTCCCAGCTGCAGTCTGTTAGATTAGGCTGCAGGCAGACAGGCGCACAGCTTGGGTGGGGCGGGGTCTCAGAGAATCACCAGGGCGGAGCAAACAGCAATGGCTGTCCCTCAGCCATCTCCATGGCTTCTCTGTGTTTTGGTGTCTCCGCATTTTGGTGTCTCCACACCCTTGAGAACCCAAGTCTCGGAGCTCCGTGTAGAAAGCCACTGTTGCGTTCTGTCCCACCTTCTGCCTCATTGCAGACAGCTGGAAACGTTCAGTGCAGCCCGGAGCTTGTATTCCTTTTCCAATTGAAACAACCCATGGACCCAGGTGCTGCGCTGCCACCGCCGCCGCCGCCGCCACCACCGTTTCGCGCGCGTCTGTACCTCTTCGTTCTTGGCGCCTTGTACTAAGTCTCAATGCACTCTTTCTCTTGCCTTCTAGTTGTAAACTTTCTACTCCCCTGGTTCTGGAGGATGGCTGTTTAGCTTTATAGTTGTGGTTTTTTGTTTTGTTTTGTTTTAGACAGAGTATTTTATTTTTTATTTATTTTTATTTTTAAAATGTATTTTATTGATTTTTTACAGAGAGAAAGGGAGAGGGATAGAGATCCAGAAACATCGATGAGAGAGAAACATCGATCAGCTGCCTCCTGCGCACTCCCTACTGGGGATGTGCCCGCAACCAAGGTACATGCCCTTGACCGGAATCGAACCTGGGACCTTTCAGTCCACAGGCCGATGCTCTATCCACTGAGCCAGATGGATTAGGGCTATAGTCGTAGTTTTAATGGGGTTGCGGGAGGCAGTGCATTCAGGTATATACCTTATGGTGCCATCTTGGTTTTCCAAAGGCAGGGACTCTTGACCTCACTATTCCATCCAGTGCTCAGAAAAGAGGGATTCTTAGGAAGCAGCCCAGGTTGGAAAGGTGAATGGCAACAGATACAGCCATTCAGAGATAGTTAGGACACATAATTTGATAATTATTTTAATACAAGACTCTGTATTCCTGTTGGGTAGGGACTTTCTTTTTCATCACACTAACACTAGCATGGGGTACAAAGTAGACCATGTATATTTGTTAAATGCATGAAAGCATGAAGTTATATGAAAAGCGCTGTGCCCTTCTGTAGGGATATAAAAACTGAACATCAGTTGCTTATCTATTGAATGAATCATCTCTAGAGGAAATAACGTTTCATGCTTTTGGTAACTTTACAGCCATTCTCTCATTTGATTTCTACCACAGATTTCTTGAGTAGGTATCCACTGAGAAAGGCCATATGAAGTCCTAAGTGCTATACAAGTGTAAAGTATTGTTATTTTGACATAATTAGTGTATTTATCAATGTTCAGAACAGGTATTCCCAGTCTCAGATTAGTTTCCTGGGAGGCAGAATTTGAAAATTTATCCTCCAAAACTTGTTAGAGAAGAGTGATATATAAGTGCTTAATAAACACATATGAATGCAGCACTGAGGAATCCAATTTTAATCAGTTTAAACAAAAGAAGAGGATTTATCATCAGGTAACAGAGGTATCTCACAGCCTTGGTGATGAATTACAAATTCACTTATGGTCCTCCTTTCAAGAGCTGGAGTTTAATTTCCCTTCCCTGGGCTGGACTTAGTGTCTCAGTCCTAGTGAACAAAATCTGGAAGAAGTTATGGTGTGTGACTTCTGAGACCTGGCCCTTCCATTAATTTTCTAGAGCTGCTGCACCAAAGTACCACACACTGGATGACTTAACATAAATGTATTTTCTCACAGTTCTAGAGGCTAGAAGTCTGAGATCAAGGTGTTGGCAGGGTCACATCTTATGAGGGAGAATCTGTCTCTTTCCCAGCTTCTGGTGGTTTGCTGGCAATCTTTTGGTGTTTATCTCACTCTCTGCCTTAATCACACAACATTTTCCTTGTATGCATGTCTGTCTTTGTGTTCAAAGTTCTCCCTTTATAAGAACATCAGTCACATTGGATTAAGGCACACCATAATGACCTCTTTTTAACCTGACCTCTATAAAAGACCTTATTTTCAAATAAGGTCACATTCTGAGATTCTGAGGGTTAGGACTTCAATATAGGAATTTGGGGGAGGGTACAATTCAACTCATCTAATATAATAAAAGAGTAATATGCAAATTGACCATTACCTGAGACACCTAAGCCACGCCCACCAGCCAATCAGAGTGGCTGTATGCAAATTAACCCAGCCAAGATGGAGGCCAGCAGCTATGGAGCTAGAGCAAACCAAAGGCTTCTGTTGCAACTGCCTGCCTAGGCTGGCTGAGCCTCTGCTCATAGCCATGCCCACCAGCCAATCAGAGCAGCTATATGCAAATTAACCCAGCCAAGATGGAGGCTGGCAGGGTGGCTCTGCACTGGGAGCCTCCGTGGCCTGCATAGCTGTGCCAGGTGTGTCAGCTCAGTGGGGGGGGGGGGTCCGGCCTGGGGCCTCCTCAGGGCATCCAGGAGCGCCCATCCTGGGTCCACTGCCTGGCTCCACCCCCCGGGGGCCTCCACCAGGCGTGTGGGAGAGCGGGTCCTCCACGGGGCTTGCAAGAGCAGCCATCCTGGGTCCGCTGCCTGGCTCCACCCCCTGGGAGCCTCCGCGGGGAGTCCAGGAGCACCTGTTCCAGGTCTACTGCCTGGCTCCGTTCCCCTGGGGGCCTCCCTGGGGCATGCGGGAGCTCAGGGGCCTCTGTGTGGGGGAGCAGCCATCCTGGGTCTGCTGCCTGGCTTTGCCCCCTGGGGGCCTCCTTGGGGCCACCCAGCTCTGCGCCAGGTGTGTCCCCTCAGCATGTGCGATCGTGGGACCTCCCGTGGGAAATGTCCAGGCCTGCACTCACCAGCCTTCCCACCCCCCAGTGCACGAACACTGAAGGGGCTGTGGGCAGCCTGAAAATGGCCCTCAGCCCCTCACCCAGGCTGGCCAGGCATGCCAGCAGGTGGACATCCCCCCGCCCCGAGGTGTCCCAGACTGCAAGAGGGCACAGGCCAGGCTGAGGGACCCCCACCCCCCGAGTGCACAAATTTTTGTGCACCGGGCCCCTAGTCCTATCTAATAAAGAGGGAATATGCAAATTGACCGTCATGCTGTCATAAAGATGGTGGCACCCATAGCCACAAGATGGTGGGGCACAGTCCCCTCAGCCCCGCCGGAGTCCCCCATCCTTTCAGCACTGCCGGGGAGGAGGGTTGAGGGGGGTGGCAGGTGAAGGTGCAGCTGAACCCACCTGAGGGTAGTTCCAGATGCTCCTGCTGCCAGAGTTCCACAGTCCTTTCAGCCCAGCTGGAGGTGGGGGGCAGCAGGCTCATGGTGTGGCTGGACCCTCCCTCAGCCCCCCAGCCACCCAGGGCTAGCCCAAGGCTCAGGCAAGTCTCGGATTTCAGCTGCCCAGCCACCCAGGGCCACCTGAGGCTCAGGTAACCAGGGCTGGACAAGGCTTGTGTTGCTGGCAGTGGCAGCAGCAGAGGTGTGATGGGGACGTTGCCTCTTGCCCATGAGGGCTCCTAGACTGTGAGAGGGGCCAGGCCAGGCTGAGGGACACCCCTCTAGTAGCAATTATATAAGGCCTGTGGCTTTTGGCCTGCTCTCTCATTAGATCACTCACTTTGGGGGAATGTTGGGAGAACAGTCAACAGGACCTCTGGCAAGGTCCACATGGCAGGGAACTGAGGCCTGCTACCAACCATGTGAATGAGCCACATGGACAGCTGCTCCTCTAGCCCTCGTTGAACTTCAAGATGACTGATGACTGCAGCTCTTGCTGGTATCTCCCCACAACTTTAACTGAGGCATAACTGACAATTAGAAGTTGTATATATGTAAAGTATACAATTTGATGACATACTGTGAAATAATCACTATAATTAACATAACCATCACCTCACACAGTTTATATATAAAGTGGTAAGAACACAGAATTTACTCTCCTAGCAAACTTCTAGCATCAAAACACAATATTGTTAACTATAGTCACAGTATTATATATTAGACCTCCAGAATTTACTCATTTTGCATAACTGAAATTTCATGCCTCCTCCCTTACGTTTTCTATTTGCCCATTCCCCTAGCCCTTGACAATTGCCATTCTCCTCTCTGCTTCTAGGAATTTTACTATTTTAGATGCCACATATAGTGAGACCATTTGTCTTTCTGTGTCTGACTTATTTATTTCACTTAGCATTATCCTTCTTGGTTCACCTATGTTGTCACAATGGCAGGAGTTCCTTCTTTTTAAAGGCTGAATAATATTCATATATATTTCAGATTTTTAATATTTATGTAGAGAGAGACATATTTCATATATTTTTAAAAATATATTGATTTTTTACAATGAGGAAGGGAGAGGGATAGAATTAGAAACATCAGTGAGAAACATTAATCAGCTGCCTCCTGCACCCCCTTCTGAGGATGTGCCGCAACCAAGGTACATGCCCTTGATCAGAATTGAACCCGGGACCCTTCAGTCCGCGGGCGGAGGCTCTATCCACTGAGCCAAACCGATTAGGGCTAATGTCTTCTTTTAAGGTTGTACAAAAAACGCCCCACCTTCCCCGGACCTTGGAATGGTCTGGGCAGGTAAGGAGCCCTGAAATCTTGGTTTGTCACCTTCATGGGAAATTTACCTTTGGGCAGGGTCTTATAAAAGAAAATAGTTGCTGGAGACTGAAATTGAGGGAAGAGGTGGGTGTTACTTGAAGAAATGAAAAAAAAAAGTGCTTTGGTGATAATTATAATATACTGTGTGAAGAGATGTGGGCAGACTAAGAGAGCACATGTGGAAGTGGGGGATTGACTCAAGCTGCATGGTAGAATCAGGAATACTTGTGGAAAATGACATCTTGGGTGAATTATAGTGGTTGAGTGGAGAGGGGAGAATGTTCCATGCAAATAGGTAGCATATATAGATGGAGGAAAAAGACTGACTTGGGGTACAGAAAATATCTTAGTGATGTTGGAATGAAGGGTCTGAGGCTGGGCTTGCTGAGTAATAACCCAGGAAATCAACTCGGATCAGATCATGAGGGGCATGACAGGTCATACAAGGCTCTTGGAATTCTCCCCTGAGGGACATGGGGACTCAGTGAAGGGTTTGGAGCAAGGAACTTAGATAATCAGATTTGCATTATCAGCCTGATACTTTTATTTATTTATTTATTT
>PVJC01054566.1:0-10461 GCA_004026665.1 Murina feae | reverse complement strand
ATTTTGAGAGAAGTAGAGCAAGACAGAGGCGGGTGAAGGTGGAGGAAAAGGAGAAAGTGACCGCGCAATAGAGAAAAGAGGGAAAGCTTCAGGTCACTTGTTTCTGTTGCTAAAATGACCCAGGTTACTCAGGGTTCCCCACAGGACTGGGATCACCTGGGGGTGGGGAAAGACTGAAAGAGCAGAATCCTGGGGCAGGTGGAAGGGGACATCTGTAATACTTTCAACAATAAAGATAAATTAAAAAGAAGGGGGGGGGCAATCCTAGGCCCCACCCAGAGCCACTACTTCTTTAGGGACCTGTATATTTTAAAACTCCCAGGAGTAGGCTATTAGAGCCACTGGTTGAGGCCATCTCTAAGGTTTCTTTCTAGACTCAAGTGTCTTTGCTAATGAGATGGGAGGGGGGAAAGAGAGCTTGGGGCGAGGACAGAGGGCAGGACTGCAGTATCCATGTCTCTTTATCCTGGAAGAAGCTGCCCTTCTGGTAGAGATGATAAGGTAAATATCAGGGGAGGAGAAGGAAGGATGCTTGGTATTACTGTTTATTTCTTTTGTCAGAGTTATTTCACTGATGTGGACAAGTGCCTGACAAATGAAGGTATTTTATTCCTACCTCATGAGTCTCAAATACTTTGATCTTTTTCATGTTTTTGTCCATTTAACCTGCCAAGATGCTCTGAGCTCCTGCCCTCTCCTGATGGACCACACCACTGGCAGATCAGAGAGTGGGTAGGAAGTGCAACCCACTGAGTTCAGTCCCTCTTCCTGGCCCCTGACTGCTGAAACCTCTTTTCCCATTTATCTCCCACTTTAGGTTTCTGTTAACTCTGTGCAGAACAGTCAGTTCTCCCAGGTCTGCCAGGAGAACCACATGGTCCATTCCAACCAGAGGCCAGGAGGAATTTTCCCTCCCACCCATCTCACTGCCCCTCACCAACCCTTGTCAAAACTTTCTTAAAACTTACAAAAGCTGGCCTGGCTGCAGTGGCTCAGTTGGATGAATGTCGTCCTGTGCACGGAAAGGTTGCCAGTTAGATTCACAGTCAGGGCTCATACCTGGGTTTTGGGTTTGATCCCTCCTCCCTCCTCCCTCCTCCCTCCTCCCTCCTCCCTCCTCCCTCTCAGCATGTCCTCAGGTGAGGACTTTAAATAAAAAGAAAAAGACAACCCATTTATTTATTTTTGCCTTTACTTTCCTTGCCAAAATAAAAAGCTTCTGCACAGCAAAAGAAACTGACAACAAAACAAAGAGACAACCGATGGGAGATGATATTTGCAAACAGTAGCTCCGACAAAGGTTTCATTTTCAAAATACATAAAGAATTCATAAAACTCAACACCGAACAAACAGCCCAGTCAAAGAATGGGCAGGGGACATGAACAGATACCTCTCCCAAGAAGACATACAAAACAGCCAATAGATGCATGAAAAGATGTTCAACCTCACTAGCAATTAGTGAACTGCAAATCAAAACTTCAGTAAGATTACCACCTCCCCCACCTGTTAGAATGACTGGCCTTGGAGAGGTTGTGAAGAAAAGGAAACTGCTGCTGGGAATGTACAGATCTTGTCGCATGGCAACCCACATCTGAAACCTGTATGATCATATTAACCAATGCCACCCCAACAAATGTAATTTTTTTAAATAGGAGAAACTTACAAAACCTATAAAAAAATTACTGGAATGCAAAAGATCCCCGCATCCCAATACAACTGTTTTCGTTGTATGTAGCCCCTAGGTAAATTTTCGTATTCATATTTTACATTGAGTACTAAATTATTTTCAAATGATAAAGCTTTTATCATATGATGGGACCTTTTCTATGATGAGCACTTTCCTCACTGCTGTATGGCCTTATTAGTGATCTTTGTAAAAACTGCAAAATTCTCCACCTAGAAAAGATACCACTTAGTTTATCAAAGCCCTTACATAGTGCTTCTCACACTCTAGATACATAAATATTACAATACGTATTAATTCACTTCATCCTCATAATATTTATAAATATTAACTCATTTCACACTCCTCACAACCCTGCTAGGCTCAGTTTGTTGGGGGCCCAGAGAAGTTAGGTAACCTGCCCAAGATCACAGAGCGAGTGAGCAGCAGAGAAAGGCATACGCTCTCCTGTGCTCATAACCGCCATGCAATGCTGACATTTCATTTAACTACCTTTCCACTGCTTAGCATCTAGGCTGCACATAGTGTTTCAGAATTAGAAATAACTGCAAAGAACATCCTGTTACTCCTGGCTTTTCCCTTCTTTCAGTTTATTTGTTTAGGGTAGGTTTCCAGGACAGCTGCCTGCTCCATGCTATTGGGGAAATTGAACTGAGGGGAGGAAGGACACTCTCCTGTGAGGCTGTTAGTGTTGGTCATGGCAGTGTAATCTAGGAACAATAAAGGAAATTATAAAGCTTGCAGCTAGTGAAGGTGAAGGCTTCAGTATTAGATGATGCCTTGCAGCCTGCTGTTGCTCAGCGCCTCCTGAGTGACCTGAGAGCCATACAGCCACTCTGTAAGAAAAACAAATAGGCTTTTTTATGTTAGTGGGGAGGGGCATAAGAACAGAATACCTTAGTGGCAGGTAGGTTTACCAACCAGCTGGTGGGTTTAGCCCTTCCTTCTCCGTTCATCTGGATGTTTCGGCGTCCTGTAGGCAGAAACTGATTGGGAGGTAAAACCCAATTCTCCAGAATTTCCGTGCAGGTGCAGATGGAGTCAGCAGTCTTGCTGGAATGGGTGTTAAGGGGACTTGTCTTGAAGCTGCATTTGCATAGCAACCACAGAGTTTGCCTTCTACGGTACATTTGTTTAGAGGATGGCGTGGAACCTACGGAAATTATGCCCCCTCTAACTGCGTGCCCCACCACTGGGTCAGTGAAGTCAAACGTAAGGTCTTTGGATGGCATTGAACCAAAACCATCAGAAAGCTTCATGGATCTTAGGACCTTTCTTTGCTTTTTCTCATTTATGGTATATGTTCTTCTTTGCCTACAGTGGTATCACAAATAGCAAGAGCTGAATATGGTTCCCATTCCTGCAGGCCAACAGACATCTCCTGGACCATGCCAATATTAGCAATCATACATCTGCTCCCCATTCTCCCCAATTATAAATGTAATTATCACATAGTCTTAGCACTTTTTTTAAACCATCTTCCTATCACATAGAAGTGATAAATCTGAAAACCAGAAATGAAAAAGGTGGAATGTCAGAGTGAGAAGAAAATAGGAACAGCTGATCTTCCCCAAGTTTCCAGGAAATGGTAATGAGCCAATGAGGCCTTAGTGAAGTGTGTTAATGGCATAGTTAGTATCCATCGGCCACCTCACAGGCCTGCCTTCCTTGATAAACTGCATCGTTTATCAAGTCACTGAAAGCTTCAGAAGTGTTTGTACAAAAGATAGGAAATGTTCTTTTATGGGGAGGGACATGGAGGAAGTTGGTCCTCACCACATTTTAGGAACATAAAATAAACACCTAAGTAAATAAGACCTGAAAAAAGAGTGATTAAGGTCCAGGGCTGTATGCAGCACACCTGAAGGTGTTGCCTGGCAACCTACAACCAGCCCTGGAGCAACAGAGTTCCAGCAAAGGGAAATTGGGGATGTGTTTAGAAGAGCAATTTACCACCTCTACTGTTTGATGATGATGAATACACTGGATAAGGGACTCTACATTAAATTATACCCAGAATTTGCCCAGCCGGTGTGGTTCAGTGGTTGAGCATCAACCTGTGAACCAGGAGGTCACAGTTCAATTCCAGTTAGGGCACATGCCTGGGTTTTGGGTTCAATCTTCTGTAGGGGGTGTACAGGAAGCAGCCAATCAATGATTCTCTCTCATCATTAATGTTTCTATCTCTCTCTCCCTCTCCCTTCCTCTCTTTGAAATTAAAACATTTAATATATATAAATGTCAAACCAAATTCTGGATAAATATCATGTAAATGACTGCCATGAAGGAAGACAGTTATACTCACAGACCTGTAGAAACGGGGCACAGCATGCCACACGTGGGCAGTCAGGAGCAGGGAGAAGCAAAAGTGAGAATCTTCATAGGGTTTTCATGGGAATGGATAGGTAAGGCAAGGTAAGCAGGGTAGACAGCTTTAGACCATTTTGCTGGGCTTTGGCCTGTAAGAGTGGTTCCTAGTTGCCTGGACCTGGCTCTGGGGAGGTTAGAGCAGCGGGACAGTGTCCGCTACCTCAAGGGCCTGCTAAATAGAAGTGAATGGGAGTGTGGCTGAGCCTCTCCAAGGCAGATGCCAGGCAAGTTTACTCTCTCTAAGAATTAGCTGACCCTGGGAAGGGAAGCTCTCCCTCAGTTCTAAAGGCCCCAGGTGCCAGAGCATAAGAAAACAGAAAATAAGAAAACGTCATTTATACAGACCCTGATTTACACACACAAGCAGAGTCTGCTGTCTGTTGTGACGTGAGAAGCATCGGTGTTTTAGGGGCTGGTTTTGCAGAGCATGTAAGGAACCTTAAGGAGCAACGCTAGAGAGGTTTTCCATTGCCTGTGACTTCGATGCCTAAGGACACAGTGAGCAAGCCTGCAGTCAGTCCTCATGCCCAGCAAGGGGACCCAAGAACAGCCGTCCTTCTTTCAAGATCTGCGCGTGGGACCCAAGAACATGGAAGCACTTTCTGCAGCAGCAGCATGTGGTCCGTGAGACACCGGCTAGAAAGGATAACTCCAGGCGTGCAGGACTCTTGTCCGATTCTTTTGATTGTCACACAGAAAAGAGGAGAATGCTTTTCTCCAGCTCACCTGGCAGGTTGAACCAGAGTTCAGGCCTGGGCTGCGTCGTTTCCTGGCATGCACAGAGAGCATTGCTAAAAGCCATTATCTGGGAAGACCGCATCATGCTTTGGTGAATTAGCTTCAGGAATGGGAATAAACATTTACAAAGTCCTTTGTGCTTGTCATATAGTTCACAAGCACTGGCTGGCTCACTTGTCAATAATTGCTTTGGGGGATTCTTAATGCATATTAGGAGATAAAAGTTATTATTTGGATGGGATTTGAGGAAAAGACAAGTAATAGGAAAGCATTTAGCACAGTCGTGTTCAGCTCCGTGGTCTCCGCAAGCCTGGACTGACCAATCATCACCTTCACTGCATTTGGTTCCACGTTTCTAATATTCAAAGCACAAATACATACACATTTAGCATAACCATGTCTTAAGCTTTACATTATTCATTCTTCCTCGTTGTCCTTTTGTGTCCTGATTTGCACATGATGTGGCTACAACTCAGGAAGCACTCTGTGAGTGCAGCCACCCACCCATCCACCGAGGGGCAGGAGGCCCGGCTCCCTGTCCTGCTGCTGCAACAAATGGCCCAGGACCTGCACTGCGTCTCCAGCCTCAGTGCTCTTGGCTGTGGAAGGCTGAAGGAGGAAGGTGCAGGGGAAGCATGGGACACGTGAAGGTCCTACATCTTACATCCCATGAACCCACGGACTTGCCACCCTGTCTGGAGCTAGACTGTGATATCTCGCTAAAAACGGAGACTTTGGGACCACCGAGGCATGCATGCACACACGCGTGCGCACACACACACAAACTCACTCCTCAGACTTTACATATCAGGGACTTTCAACTCTCAGTGGACATGAGACATATTCCAAAGCCACTAATTAAAAATATAAGATTTCATACATCTTCGGAATCTTTTACTCTAATCCACATTTATTATTAGAAACATGTTTAGAGCCAACAGTGGTGGAAAATATCTCAAGAATAATCACTATATGTTTATACATTATTTAAGGTTGTCATTTTGAATACACTGTTATGTTTTCACACTGACCATCATTTTGGGGGCACGTACATACTGTATACTCTGCCTGTCTTACATCAGCCACGTCAGTCACAGTTCGCACAGGGAGCAGTGTCCCTCACAGGGAGCAAGTGGGCAAGCCTTGGACCTTTCAAAGGAAATGTTTTATGTTAGTGACAAACCTTATGGACAATGAACTTTACCAAGACTTGCCAAAAGCAACGCCTCGGTGCCTTCCTAAACATTTTACTATACATAGGAAATCGTGGAACAAGTTGCTGAGAAGGTATACTTCTGAAAATAGCTTTTTAATGTCCTGCTCCTAAAGTCAGGAAACAAAAGCACTGCAGGGATCATTCATTTATTATGCAACCTTAATGAAACATGAAAGCCTGCCTGAGTCATTACAAAACCACATACACCCTTCAAATGAATACTGTTAATTTACTAACCCAAGGTTGATTTCTGAAGATCAAATCACATGTGACTATGTGACAGGTCACTTGGAAAAGCTTGACTGCTGTCATAATGAAATTTCAAGGAAATCCAATTTTAATTGATTACCTATTGTAGTTGTGGGGGTTTTTAATCAATTAGGAAAACAATGGTTATATGGTAATATGGTTGCTGTGTCTTTTCTGCCTAAGCAGGAAATACGCATCTTTGCATGAATGCAGTTTCTGACTTTACAACTATTCCCAGCTCAGGGCTCTACTTTTCCCGTGCCTTCCTACGTAAGTTAGCATAGCCACGTGGCAGCTGTTACTCGCAAGGCATCTCATGATATGAGAGTCGGATTCATCAAGCTCTACCGACAGGACTCTGAGATCCTATCAGCCTCTGAGCGTAAACCTGCACAATGGGAGTAATGCTCAACTCCATTGCTGTCATGATGATTAAGTATAAGAAAAGGAACCACCATAATGCCCAGGCCTTTACCTTTCCCCCATGTGCCATAAGGCGGCTGGGTATCTCATTCCAAGAGAGGGATTGATATCCTGATTTGTTCATAATCAAACAAGAATGGTCTGACAGAGTAGAAATCGTATATTTTCCTTCTGAACTTGGCTAGTTTGTTAAACAGTCTTACTGAAATATAAATTACATGCTATAAAGCTCACCCATTGCAGGTATACAGTTCTGTGATTTTCTTAAGTGCGTGGATTTGTGCAGTCATCACCCAGTTCAGTTATAGAGCATTTCTGTCATCTCAAAAAGCTGCCTCGTGCCCATTTACAGCTGCTCGCCTTCCCTTCACCCCGAGGCAACCACTGATCTGCTTTCCTTCTCTATAAATTTGCCTTTCCTAGACATTCCTATGAATGGGATTGTACAATATATACAGTCTTTGTATCTGGCTTCTGCACTGTGCACACTGTTTTTGAGGCTTATTCATGTTGTAGTGTTGCATTAGGGTTCTTCAGAGAAACAGAACCAATCATTATGGTAGATATGATACAGAAAGAGATTGATCATCAGGAATTGGCTCCTGTGATTCCAGAGAAGTCCTGCCATGTGCCATCTGCACCCTGGAGGTCCAGGAAGGCCAGTGGGGGTAGTCCCAGCCCAAGTCTGGGAGGGGGGGAAGGGAGCTTACTAGGATTTAGATAGGAATTATGTCAAATGTGTAAGTTTATTTTGGGAGAATTGACCTCTCAACATAATTGAGTGACTTTTTAAAAGAGTTTTTTATTGTAAATAATTTCAAACTTACAGAAAAGTTGTAAGAATAGTGCAAAGAGCACATATATACCCATTATTCATATTCACTGAATGTTATCATTTTCCCATTAGCTTTATCATTCTGTGTGTATGTATGGAATTATCTCTAAACTAGAGGCCCAATGCTCAAAATTCATGCAAGAGTAGGCCTTCCTTCCCCCAGCTGCCAGCACCGGCTTCCCCCCGGCACCTGGGACCCGGGCTTCCCTCCAGCCGCCGGCAGGCACCCAGGACATGGGCTTCTCTCGCAGCTCCGGCTTCATCCGGAAGGATATCCAGAAGGATATCTGGTCTAATTAGCATATTATGCTTTTATTAGTGTAGATTACTTGAAAAGAAATTGCATATATCATACCCATTACCCTCAGTTCTCCACTGTGCATTTCCTGAGAATGACATTCTCTTCATAACCACAGTGCAGTCACCCACTTCACCAGCTTTAACACCGTTACAACCCTTTCATCTGACCACCAGCCATCCTGTTCTCCATTCCCCAGTTGGTATAAGCTTCACAGCATCCTTTCCCTTAAACAGGATCCAAGATTCCAGCTGTCCCGTCTCTCTAGTCCGGGGCACTTCCTCAGCCTTCCTGTGCCTTTTAAACAGACACAGTTTGGCAAACACATTTTCAAAAACCGTCAGAAGATTTCAGAAAGTACATATATTTTCAGTTTGAGACGTAGTTTAAAATTATTTTAAAATTCACTTTAAGATAAGCATTCTTCGCTTTTTCTTTGTCTGATGTTTCCTCCTGACTCCACTCACGTCACACTGTCTGAATCAGAATGCCCTTAGGAGATGGCACATCCTTCTCCAGGCCACACCTCGGGAGGCACACGATGTCCAAGGTCCATGTGCCCTTTTTGGGATCCATTTTCCTCACCCGGTCCAGGTGGTGTTTGGTCTCTCCACTATGTAACTGCCACCTCCCCCTACATTTACTGGGTCCTCCGACGTGCTTTTGGAACCAGCATTTTAGATTTTTCGCCGTGTCCCTGGCATGGGGCAAGGAACCGCTCCAGGACTTGCAACACTACATGTAATTGCTACTTCCCGTGAAGGGAGCGTTCATAATGGTATTAAAAACTGAAGACCTTTTTAATGTGCATTTAGGCTTTTCCCTAATGCATGGGTGATTAGAATTAGAGAAAGCTGCTACCACGTGGATGAGAGTTCCCTTATCCCCTGTAATCTAATACAAGATTAACTCCTTTCCGCTGTTCTATTAATATCCCAGTCAAAGACTTCCCTGATTTGATCCCTGCCATGCTTATTCATGAATAAATGGATGGAGCTATGTTCCTACAGGGTTTATTTTTTTTTTTTCCTATTCCATCAAATCAAGATAAAAGAACAGCTTAAAAGAAATGGCTCAGACTTCATTGGAAAGAGTAATACTTGGCGGGGGGGGAGGGATGTATTTTTAATAGCTTGGGAAAATTAAACGGATGATGGCAAATCCAAAGCATGTGCCACTTCTCATCAGTATCTCGGGACCCAGTTATTGGAGAGGGTGACAGCTGAGTTATTAAATTATGTAGATGCTCATTGAAGGCACAGCCAAGCAGGAGGATCTGTTGCCTTCAGAAGCACTTTCAGATTATTAGCTGTGATGTCAGTGATGGAGCACAGCTTCTAGACCCATTGCCTCCCTGATACTTCTGGGAGCAGGTACGCTTCGGGAAGGAATGCTTGGGTGTCTGGTCTTCACGATGGCCCTCATTCTCAAAGTCACTTCTGTGTCCGAGATGTAAATGTTTCCCGTTATATGTTACACCCAAGGTCTCCGAAGAGTTTTGACTTGCACACTGAGGCCATTTCCCATCTGGCCCCTCAGAGGTCTAGGGCTGTGGGGGTCTGCTGGTGCTTTGATACGTGGGATCTCTCCTAGGGAATAGTGAATGAATTCGAATTTGCCTTAAAGGACTGTGGGGCAAGAGCAGGTAGCATCAACCTAGGAATTGGAATAGCCCAGTCCTTAGAAATGGCCCGAAGGTTCATTACTCTTGATACAGCTCTCTGAGAGAAATAGCGATGACAGTAGCAGTCTGGATATGCAGAGCCCTTTGCCCTTTCAAAGCACTCTTTGAAATATCTCTTTTGAGGCAATATAGCCACAAAGCATTGGTTTAAATCTCGACATCGCTGACTCCTGGCTGTAATCTTAACACTGTGTAACTTTGCCATGTCTCAGCATCACCATCTGCAAGGTGGAGATAATAGTGGTTCCCTGCACTTAAGTTGTTGTAGGAATTAAATGAGGTAATATTGGTTGAGTGCCTAGAACAGTGCCTGGGCACAGTACCGTCATCATCCTGCTATCCTACCGAAGGAGGTAAAGTGTTGACTAATACCGTTTTGATGGATGAGGAAATAGAAGCCATCAGTTCAGTAGTTTGCCTATGATCACATAGTAACTGATGGGCACCTTGGATAGAAGGAAGCCATTCTGAGTTTTTGAGTCCTGCTTTGGGTCCCTATTGCGGGTCACTCCTCCCTTCAGTCTTTTGAGCATTTCATCACGTTAAATGGTTTTGAAGCACAGAAAGTCTTGAGCATCCCACCTGGACATATGGGACAAGGCCTGGACCAGACTGTGTCCCCACAGGAATGCCCAGCTCCTTACCCCAGCCCTCAAACCCACCAGAGCATGGACCTGTGATAGCCGCCAGACACAGAGTCACTGGGGAGCCAGTCAAATGAGGGCAGGCACAGCCTAACCCACTGCCCGCCACGCCGAGGCTCCAGCTTCCCCAGCAGGAAAGCTCGCTGATGGCTGGATCCACCCAGCCCAGCAGCCACAGAGGCAGCAGCAGATGTAAGACTTAGCTCTTGTTCCAAAGTAAAGACCAAGGAGTATCTGAGAGATATTTTTATAACTTCAGATCTTTGGGAATGAAATTTAAATTTGACCCAACTTTGACAGTAGACACCACAGAAGAATT
>PVJC01054565.1:0-10462 GCA_004026665.1 Murina feae | reverse complement strand
TATGAACAACAAATATATATCAACGAGTGAATCTAAGAATCAAGTGAATAAAAAATCTGATGAACAGAATAAACTGGTGAATAGAATAGAATCAGAGGCATAGAAAGGGAGTGGACTGACAATTTTGGGGGGTTAAGGGTGTTGGGGATGCGTGAAGAGACTGGACAATAATTGTACACCTATGGATGAGGACAGTGGGAGGGCAAGGACAGAGATTGGGGTGGGAAATGGGAGGAGGGGAGCTATGGGGGAAAAAAGAGGAACAACTGTAATAATCTGAACAATAAAGATAAATTTAAAAAAAAAGAGTATTTTTTTAGAAAGAAAGAAAAAGAGTCTGAATATAAGTGATCATGCCTTCACTCTGTCTCTGAGGAAGGTGGTGTGCATGGGCTTTGGAGTCACTGAGAATTTCAGCACTACCACCTTCTAGCTGTGTGACCTCAAGCAAGTTATCAACCTCTCTGAGCTTCACCTTCCAGTAAAACAGGAGCAAGATTGTTGGGGAATGTGTAAAATGCCTGGCAAATAGCAGATTCTTAAAAATTAGTATTTTTTGGTAAGGATCATTTGGATATATACCTGTTCCTGGTATATTTGCTTGGGTTGGGGTAAAAGCTCAATATATAATAATTCCCTCATCCTAGGTTCCCTAAGTACTAGTGATCTTTCTTGGGCCTGCTGTTTCTCTTATTCTGAGCAGAACTTCCTCTACAATCTTAGCTCTTGAAACCTTCAGTGACAATAAAGAAGTGGGCAGTGGTTAAAAACCCTTTCATTTATTTTTTCAGGTTCTTTCTTTTTGCCTAACAGTGCTGAGCCGAAGATTTGAGTTTCAAGCTGACGCATTTGCCAAGAAACTTGGAAAGGCTAAAGACTTATATTCTGCTTTAATCAAACTGAACAAAGATAACTTGGGATTCCCTGTGTCTGACTGGCTATTTTCCATGTGGCATTATTCCCACCCTCCACTGATAGAGAGACTTCAAGCTTTGAAAAATTCTAAACAAGACTGAGATGCCCGCTTCTGCGACTGACGACATTTCTAATTATTTCTGTCCTGACAGCATGTTCCGGCTCTTGATGTTTTTAAACTTTTCTTTTTAAAGAAAACTATTAAGTACAGAAAGCCCAGATTTAAATATATTTAATCCCATTTCAAAAATTATTTTAATAATCCATTTCTCAACGAAAACACTGGATGAAGTTTTAAGGCTTATACTTTATCTTTAACATCAAATTTACCATCAACTTGTAGAGAAAAATTTTAAGTGGATTTTTAGAGAGAGAGAGCAAGAAACCCTGATTTGTTGTTATTTGTGCATTCCTTGGTTGATTCTTGTATGTGCCCTAACTGGGGATCAAACCTGCAACCTTGGCGTATGGGGATGATGCTCTAACCAACTGAGCTACCCGGCCAGGGCCATCAACTTGTAAGTTTTTTGAGCCATGTAAGGTGTTTGGGGCATATGCTTAAAAGAGGACACATCACCTCTGAGTCCTGTCTGTAATACAGAAACTGCTTTCGAAGTACTGTGCTCATACCCAAGTTAAGACTTGTTTTTACTTTCGTGCTGTTATGATTTAATCTGGCCAATCAGTGTTTTAAATGAGGAAGAAAGATAATTGGTAAGGCTGATGTTGTTTAAATGAAAGTGGTTAGAAACATGCCCTACTATTCTACCAAATTTCTCTGTTCCCTCTCTTGCTACACATTAATCAAGAATTTCCAGTAGTACTTTGAATTATGTGTAGAATGTTTCAAATCATTGGGTTTTAGTTTTGTTTTTAAGAAAACCTTAGTCTTTATCTTTCCTTCCACCTGGTTAGTATGATTAGATCCATTAGCGGTAAACTAGTGTTTTTCAGAACATTCAGCTTTTTCCTCATTCATACTCTTTTATTCAATAGGTGGTATATCCTTTCACTTGGCAGAAATTGCCATATTGAACAGATTTTGCTATTTTTAAAATGACCGAATGTGGAAAGAAGAGAAATAATATTTCAAGAGACTTAAGGGTAAAAATGTTGATTCTCTTATAATATTATAGGAAAATATATAGTTTTCTATCTCTTTCAAGGACAGAAGAGTTTTGGTTTTTATTTTTATAATTTTTATTAGTAAGTTGTAAGTACTATTTAATTGAGCCTGGTTGCATTTTTTAAAATTACACTTCTTGATATGCAGATAATTTTTCCTTTTTAAAACAAATGTCACAAAAGATTTCTCTTTAAGTTTAAAAAGCTGCATGTTTGACTGCTTCAAATCTCTGTACACTTCCTGTATGAGAACTTTGTGGCTAAAATGCCACCCACGGGTAATGCCTCCCTTCTGGGCATTTATTCCAAAGTGCACCCTCGGTATCTGGCCAGAAAGTCTTTTGCTCAGCTCATGACTGAGTGCTGTCTAGGTTAGTACAGCATTGTTTATTTCCTCAAGGCTAAAGAGAAACAGTCCTGTGGTGTTAGCCCGCTTTGTTGTGGATCCATGCTGCGTTAACTGCCTTTCCTCCCTTCTGTGCCTTTAAACACAGATTTTAGTTCTGCACAAGTGAAGCATTAAAAATTGCCTATTACATATTGATGTACTTTGTCTTTGATTTGACAAAATTGGTGCGTCATTTGCACCTACCTATTATTACCTAGAGAACTGAGTTGTTGGGACAGGAAGAACAATGGGAAAAAACAGCCCTGATGCTGAGTGATGCTGATGGCATCACCATGCCTCACTCATACAGGCCTCTTCAGAGTCTACTTCCTGCTGCACTTGTGTGTCAGAGCGTTACAAGTTTTTACTGGTGTTTTCTCAAGCGTCATTCAGAACCATTCCTTCTCCGCTTTCATGACTTCCAGTTGTCTTGGGCCTGTGTGGTCTTCTCCAGCTGCCTCTTTGGTCTTCCTTATATGTAGCAGTACTTAATTTACATCATTAATATGTAATTGTTTTCGTCTGGTCACCTACAATGTGTGGATGGCAGAAGCATGGGGGTGGCCAGAGTATCCTGGTTGCTTCCTGAGTTTTGCCCAATTAGGGGAAGGAACAGGGAGGCCAACCAAAGAGGGAAAGAGGTGGCCCTTTGCACCCCTTGGTGGGCATGCAGGGAGCAGAAGGAAGTAGAGCGAGGCCTCAGGTAAGACAGCATAGCCTCCACAGGGTGCAGCTCTGAATTTAAGGCAGAGTCGGCTCTGTGTATATGCGGCCTTTGTCTTGGCCCTTTACTGACATCTGAGAGCTCTAATAAATTCTGCCTCTGTTTAGGATAGGAGCAAAATCCCAGGGATTCAGTGGTTTTAGTACCAACGTTGTTCCCACCTTGCCCTTTACCTTTATATCTCATAGTCATCCCCAATCCTTTATGTAGTATATCCCTCCCTGAGGAAGCCTTTCTTTGGTCTTTTTCATAATCCTTTGGATTCTTTTATACATGTTTACTTGATGTAGCTTTGATGGTTTTGAGTGTTCTGTCATCATTAGCAGAAAACTGAGTACCACTTGAGGGCCTTAAGTTCTGCCCTAGGTGCTATACAAAGAAAATTGCAGAGAACTCATATCCAAAAACTTCGGATTCAAGACCACAATGATGTGAATGAGTAACTGTGTGTGAAGCTAAGTACAGTTTGGTGGGAAGGCAGAAATGACCCATCAAGATATGGTGTAGCCCTATTCGGACAATACTACCCAGAATGGTTGCTAGGGAGGAGGATTTCCTAAATAGTTTGTCAGATAGGAAGATATCCCCATGTGTTCTGTATAAGTATTTCTTTCGTTAATCTCACCTGAGGATATTTTTCCATTGATTTTTAGAGAGTGGAAGGGCGAGAGAGAGAGAGAGAGAGAGAGAGAGAGAGAGAAACATTGATGTGAAAGAGACATTGATTGCCTACAACCCAGGTAACATGCTCTTGACTAGAATCAAACTCGAGACCCTTCAGTCCCCAGGCTGATGATCTTTCCACTGAGCCAAACCAGCTAGGACTACCCCTGGTGTTCTAAAAACCTGTGAAACCAGGATTCCCCCTGCCCCACTACCAGTGAGCAGGATGAAGCCAGCATCTCAGATGACAGCCTCCACCTTTGGATCAGAGCTCCCCTGTGGCTCTCTGGATGATGGTTGATAAATAGGGGGTGTATAACTTAAGGGTAAGTCCCAGGGCTCTAGAATCCAACATTCCATGTACTAGTGAGACTTTGGGCAAGAAACTTCACTGAGCCTTCATTTCTCCATCTGTTATTAGTGAACAAATATCGAGCCCCCACTCTGTACCAAGCTCTGCTCTCGGTGCTGGGGAATCCTATATAATAAAAGCCTAATATGCCAATTGTCCCCTCAAGCAGTTGTTCTACCAGGAGACCAGGAGTTTGCTCCCTATGTGTGCTGCCCACCACTCGGGGGCAGTGTGGAACATGGTGGGCATCGGTGATGTGGCACCTGGGCAGGGGGGCTGCGACCCCAGGCTACCTGGGGGCAGGGATGACAGAGGACAAAGGTGTGATGAGAATACGAGGTGTCCCCTGAGCTTGCTCTCACTCCCCCTGCTAACCTCCCCTGGGACGCCAGGGCTTGAGTGCTGGGGAAGCACTGCACTCAGGTACCAGGTGCCCATAAGGAGCCTGCCCCATACCTGCAGTGTCTTCTGGATGAGCTGGGATGCAGCCGCTGGGACCACAGTGGCTGGTTGGGTTCCCTGTGCGTTCATGCAGAAGCTGATCTGCAAGGCCAGCCAGGAGAGAGCACGCTGCCCGCCTGCACTTCAATTGCTGGCCAGGCCTAGGGACCGCACTCGTGCACAAATTGTGTGCACTGGGCCTCTAGTAATTAATAAAGGAACAACAGAAAAATCCCACCTCATGGAGTTAACATTCTACTGGGGACAATCAAATTATATATTAAAAAGATATTAAATGGTGATACATGTCTTAGAGAGAAATGAGGGCCTGAGGTGTTTGTGTGTGATGGTGGTATGGTGGGATTGCAATTTTAAATAGGGTGGTCATAAAAAGACATCGCCGCAGGTAATGTTTGAACAAAGAACTGAGAAGTGAGTGGGCGACCTAAGCAGATGTTTAGGGAAGAGCATCCCAAGAAGAGAACAAGTGTAAAGACTTTGGTGTGTGAGCGAGCCTGGGGTGTTTGAGAAATACCAGACGAACAGCATGGCTGGGATGGAGTGTGCTGGGAAGACAGGAGACAAAGTCAAAGTAGAGATGAAGCAGATATTCCAGGGACTTATAGGACATTGTAGGGAGAAGAGAGTGTGGGCTAGTAAGCGGAGTTGTCTGCCTCTGCTGGCCAGAGGATGAAAAGAATGCTCCAGCATAGGTGGGGACTTCAGCCAAGTTTAAGGTGGAGGGCCCAGACTTCAGAAAATGCTCAGACCTGTCTGGAGTCCTGTGTCTCCAGAAGGGTCTGGGGCTGGCAGAGTGTTTTATTTGGGGGAACAAATGTCCAAATCAATAGTGGAGTAAAGGGATTGGTTATTCCCTGAATTTCAAAACCTTCCATCTTTCCATGAGTCAAAGACACCTTCCCTGCTCCTGCTGCTTGGAGCAGCCTTGCTGGCCTACAAAGGTGAGGCTGGGAGCCCCGAGGGGCACAGGTCAGATGTCCCCTAGTCATCCCCTTAGTGGAACTATCACTTCCACTCTCATCATCCAGGTCCAGGTCTTTTCCCTGGACCTGGGAACCCCTGGAAGGTAAGAATCAAGTCTTCTAATATTTTGCTGTCAGATCCTGTCCTAGAGCCTGCACACAGCAGGTGTGGAAACACAGAGGATCTTCTGTGTGCTGGGCGGTGGCAAGACACCAGGTATGCTCTGCTGCAACAATTTTCAGCCTTTTTCATCTCACGGCACACATAGACTTATTAATAAAACTAGGGACCCAGTGCACAAAAATTTGTGCACTCAGGGAGTCCCTCAGCCTGGCCTGTGCCTTCTCGCAGTCTGAGACCCCTCGGGGGATGTCCACTTGCTGGCATGCCTGGCCAGCCTGGGTGAGGGCTGATGGCTGTTTGCAGGCTGGCCAAGCCCCCCAGTGGAGACCCTCACCCCATGGGGGTGTGGCAAGCCTGGGTGAGGGGCTGAGGGCCGTTTTCAGGCTGCTCACAACCCCTTCAGGGTTCGGGTCCCTACTGGGGTACCTGGCCAGCCTGGGTGAGGGGCTGAGGGCCGTTTTCAGGCTGCCCACAGTCCCTTCAGGGTTTGGGTCCCTACTGGGGTACCTGGCCAGCCTGGGTGAGGGGCTGAGGGCCGATTTCAGGCTGCCCACAGCTCCCATTGACCCAGCGAGGCTGGCTGGAATCCGGTTTCTGGGGTTTATCTTCTCTAATTGAAACTTTATTGCCTTGAGCAGAGGTCTAGGCAGGCAACAAAGCCTCCTGTTTGCTTCAGCTCCGTGGCTTCTGTAATTGAAACATTGTTACCTTTAGCAGAGGCCCAGCTGGCCTAAGCAGGCAGTTGCAATGGAAGCCTCTTGTTTGCTCTAGCTCCATGGCTGCCATCTTGGCTGGGTTAATTTGCATACAGCTGCTCTGATTGGTTGGGGGCGTGGCTTGGCTGGGGGCATGGTTTGGCAGGGGACGTGGCTTGGGTGTCTCGGAGTGATGGTTAATTTGCATATTACTCTTTCATTAGATTAGACTCTGTGGCACATCAAAAATACGTTTTTGCTGATCTGACCGAAAATGGTATAATTTCGATTGACTTACAAAATAATAATAGTAATTACCTCCTCTTTTTGCTCCAAAGTGACTTTTTAAAAAATCAGGGGACTATACTTATATATAAGGATTTCTGGTACCAAGAATTAACCAATCACATACAACCTATTATGCGACATGACCAATAAGATGCAACTCTATCATATGACGTATATTTATGGTTTAAGACAGGGTCACACCAGGCAGCTGTTTTTTAATTTGTCATTTTTTAAGTTGACAATCTAAAGAGGTAGTGCCCCCAAACATGTTTTAAAAATGCTTACAGCACACCAGTTGAAAATTGCTGCTCTACTGGGACCAATAACACCGGGCTGAGCCCTTGTCACAGCTGTACAAAGGCTGGGAAGGGATTTGCTCAAAATTACACAGCAGGACACTGTTCTGACCATCCCCAGGTTCTTCCATCAGATGTCTCTCAAACATGGGGTGCCTAACGCTCGCAATTCAGGATGTGCCCAGGTGAAGGTACTCTACCCTCTGCCCTCCCTTTCTGGAGTAGAGCCCCTGAGTATCCTGTCCAGGCAGTGGAGACCCAGCCCCAATCCATGAGAAATTAAGCCCAACAACTCACATCCTGGTTTGTACCCAAGTTATGGTCTTTTATTGACAGAAAGACCTGTATGGATATAGGTGGGGAGGGAGGATGAGAGACAGTGATGCCAGAAAGAGAAGGGAGGGGGTGTTTAAATACTCAGGAGGGAGGCAGGGAGGAATTAGTAGGGATGGCTTAAGGATGGCCACCTCTGGTAGTCACATATCGGCAGTCACCCAGTAAGCCCAGGGGGTAAAATGGATCAGAAACCAGCGGAGACTTCAGTCCACCTGCCCCAGGGACAAGATGGTCAGTGGAGGATGGCGCAAATTAAGGAGATACTTGTTTTGGTAACATCTGGATTATGCTCCATGAAGGGAAGCCACCCCATCCCCTGTGGAGCTCAGACTCTCCAGGGACACTTGCCCTTTCCGTTGGCCTCACCTTTTCATGCCAATGCCCTCCCTGCCCCTCATGTTTTAGAATTTTCTTTTCCTCAAGACTCCTTCCTGGAGAGAGGTCCTCCTCCCAGAGAGAGGTCCTGGGAAAGCTAGTTTCCTGGGCTCATGGCTGGGTTGCATGTCTATCCAGAGGAGACCTATTCCTTCCCCCCAGGATGCCTGCTGGGCTCTGTCCTGGCCTGCTGCTCATGGGCCCTTGATGGATCCAGGCTCTGTGAGGCGTGCAGAGGCGTAGGCTGAGGCTCCAAGGCAGGCTGCAGGCTCACAGAACCCTGGCAGCCCCACAGGGCCTGGCAGGCCAGGCCGGCCTGCCTCTCCAGGGGCTCCTGGGGACCCTCGGTCGCCATCTTTGCCACTGATTGCCTGGCCAGGCCGGCCAGGGAGTCCTGTGAATGGGAGAAGGTCAAGACATCAGAGCTTTCTCCTGTCTTGGCTCTAGAACTGGTCATTTTTCAGGTGGGGAAACTGAAGCCAAGGACACCACATGAAGACAGGGCTCTGCCCCAGACACATAGGTTGAGAGAGTCACGTGTGCTTGTCCATTAATCCCAGCCCCCAAACGGTGAATCAGAGGAGTACATGCCCTCCCTTTCCCTCTATGAAGCAGATTTTGGTACAAGCCAGGAAGTCCTCAGCTGTCCAGTTCCCAGCCAGACCCCAGCTGGAGGCTCCTGGGTGCTCCAATGGCACTGAGTTGGCTGAGCATGAGTCCTCCCGGGAAGAGACCAGTTGTCTGAGGGTCACTAATCCCAGAGCTGAGGGATAGAACTGCTGCTGGGCAGAACCAAGGTCTTACCTGGGATTCCTGGGGGCCCAGGCATCCCGGGGTGCCCACGACCCACATCTCCCCGGTCACCCTTCTCTCCTCGTTTTCCTGCAGAAAAAGATGGGGCCTTAATTTTTCAGAAAAATGTTTTTTCTACTTTGGTTGCTATTTGACGTATATGTCACACACAGCAATTATTCCTGTTTTGTACCAGTTTACAATAGAGGAAAGTTGGAAATAACTGCAGAACTGGTTAAATAAAGGAAGTCCAAAGGATGGAAAATGGGTCAGAAACCAGTTATTCATATGGAAAATAAAACAATAAATAATAATATAAGAACAAACTCTGTTTCATGTACTCACAACTGCAAACCTACTATGTGCCAAGCACTGAACTAAGAGTTCTGTGTATGTTAACTCTGAATGTAATCCTCAGAGCAACACTATGAGGTTCTTGCCGATTTACAGACGCTAACTCTAAGGCATCTGTAAAATGGCAAGATCAACAGCCACAACGAGCAAGTGGCGGAGTTTGGACACACACCCATCTAGGGATTCTTGAGCTTGTCTGCTTTACTATTTTGTTAACCTGCCTCCCCTACTTTTAGATGCATGGAAAGATGTTTACGGGGATGCCACTAAGTAAATTTAAAACAGAAAACAATCCCCCAAAAATCCAAATTGTAAAATAGTGCATTTGTTTCTATGGATTTGAGAAAGAAAAAAGAAAAGGAGGCTGAGCAATCAGCCTGCCAAACTGGGCCCACCATGGCCCAATCCCATCGCCAGGCCCCACTCCCCACAGAGCAGCACTCACCCTTGGGCCCTGTGTTGCCAATCTGACCCACGGCTCCCACGATGCCAGGAACACCCCGAGGGCCAGGATGCCCATGAGGTCCCTGTTTGCCTGGGTAACCAGGAGGCCCAGGGGGCCCTGGAAGACCCATCATGCCGGTTGCACCCAGGGCTTCCCTCTTGGCACTCACAGCCACCTCTGCCAGTTGCTCTGGAGGGAGGGAGGGAGATGAGAGGTCTGTGACAAGGATGCTGCTCAGAAAAACAGGAAGGCAGCCCTGACCGGCTTGGCTCAGTGGATAGAGCGTAGGCCTGCAGACTCAAGGGTCCCAGGTTCGATTCTGGTCAAGGGCATGTACTTTGATTGCCGGCACATACCCAATCAGAATCTCATCGACGTTTCTCTCTCATCGATGTTTCTCTCTCATCGACGTTCCTAACTCTCTATCCCTCTCACTTCCTCTCTGTAAAAATATATTTAAAGAAAAAAGAAAAGAAAAACAGGAAGGCAGAGCATCCGGACAGCCCCTGGCCACTGGGTGTGCAGACAGGAACGACCCTGTTGAACTCCCCCTTCCGCGGCCATTCCACTTTGCTGAGGCCCAGGAGGACCTAAAGTTCCCAGCCCCTGGGAGGCTGAGCTGCTATGAGCAGCCAGGGCTTCAACACTGAGGCAATCCCACCCGGAGGGTGATGCCCCGACAGGCGCTGTGCGCCAGGGGCTGTGCGGAGGGGTTGCTGGCTCCTCCCATCACCTTGCAGCATCTTCAGCACCACGTCCACGATGTGCTGGTCACTGGCGTCTCGGCCCTGAACGGAGAAGGCTTTTCAGGAAGAAGTTTCTCACCAGCAGTATTTTCAGCAGCATCTACTGAAACCCCTCCTGCTGCACCCACACCCACCCTCTGATTTGGGGCCTGGAACCCCGCCGGGACGGCAGCTTCCTCTAGGAGCCCCCCTGAGATTTCCTACCCGGAAGAGCCCGCTCCTCGGGGGCCACTCACCGCCACGCCCTGCCTCCCGGGCAGCCCGGGCACGCCGCGGTTTCCAGCCAGTCCTCGGGGGCCCGGGGGCCCGGGGTAGCCCTGCACGCCGGGGGCGCCCGCATCCCCGCTGGGGCCGCGGTAGCCGGGTTCTCCGCGGACGCCTTGCTGCGGGGCAGGGTGGGCGCAGAGGCGGGTGAGGGGG
>PVJC01054564.1:0-10463 GCA_004026665.1 Murina feae | reverse complement strand
CACAAGCCCTTCTGGGTGGGAGTCGCAGCCTTGGGGACCCTGTCAAGTCCTGCTGGGTGAGGGGCACAGATTCAGGTCTCCCATCAAGCCCTTCTGGGTGGGAGGTGCAGCCGCAGATCCCCTGGCACACTCCAGGGGGGACACAGCCTCAGGTCCCTGGTGTACCCTCAGGTCCCCTGTCCCAGCATCAGGGCAGGGGGCATGTCTTGAGGTCCCCTGTCAAGCCCTGCTGAGCAAGGGGCACGGCATGAGGTCCCTTGGCCTGGTGCTTGGATGGGAGGCATGGACTGAGGTCCCCTGGCCCGGCACCAGGGTAGGGGGTGTGGCCTCAGGTCCCCTGTCAAACCCTGCCAGGCAGAGGGTGTGGCCTGAGGTCCTCTGTCAAGCCCTGCCATGCAGGGGGCATGGCCTGAGGTCTCCCATCCTTGGCCAGTGTGGGGGTGCAACTTGACACCCCCATCAAGCCCCACCAGGTGGGGGATGTGGCCTGAGGTCCCTCATCAAGCCCCGTTGTGCATGGAGCTTGACCTGAAGTGCTCCCCTGCCGAGTATGGCACTACACAGTCTCAGGTCCCTGCTGATCACTTGTTATGACTCGTTACAGGAACCCACCTCCACTGTGGGCACAGCCATCTTGTGAAGGTGTTATGGTGTGAAGGTCAATGTCCATATTACCTCTTTATTATATAGTATTATTTCTTTGTAAATAGCAACATTAATTTAATTAATTTCTTCATTTAGGTCATTAGTTTGCTTCTTATCGGTATTTGATAAGTATCTAATCTCTTTTGTTTCCCTAGAAACATGAGTGCTACCACAATAGAGTGAAATGGAGGTGTAAGTATTCAGTGAAAACTAAGCATTTTCTTAGCAAGTGATAGCTCTGAAACAATACTGCTCTAATTAGCTAAATAGTGTTGCCTTATGTTTTCCTGAATCTATGTGACATATTGATAACCATCTGGCTTTATCACGAAAGGACACTTTTCTAATAAAAAAAGACAAAAATCACTAAAAAAAATGTCTCTATTGCAAAATTTTAAAGCATAGTAAATGCTATGGGAAAAATAATCATTACATTATGAAACTCCTTTCTGTCATTTGCCTAAGTGATTAAGAACAACAACAAAAAAAACACTTTTAAGGTAATTACTACTTTTAACAGCTATAAAAATAGTCTGCTTCCAAAAAATGAAATAGTTACTCATAATTTAAGGTTTCTAAACAAAGCTACACATAATGACTACATTGGAAGATTATAATTAAAACAATACTTTAATTTAAAAAGTTTAAATAATGACAACTGGTCCCATAACATAATATTCTTGCTCTGAAAATACTAATCTTCAGTGAATCATATTGTTTCACTTTCAGACTTTCCCTGGTGACAAGGCCATATCCTCATCCCACAATGCATGTCCTTGCTTCCATTGTCTTTAATCACATTATAGGGAATTTTTTTTTTCAATTTTCCCACTGATAAGTCAGACATACCTCATAGCTTTTTCGATGCTTTCTACTTTGTTAGCTTTGAAAAAACCAAGGACAAGTCTAATTCAAATGACACCTTTGCATATAGTTTAAATACCTACTGTCTCTCTAACTCTACTCTGTCCCAGATTTCAAGGTACTAAAATGAGAGGAGAGAGGAAAGGTGGTCGATGTAGTTAACTTTTTACTTCACTATTACTTAAATTCTATGAAATTGTGCTTCTTCTAGTACTTTGCCAAGACTATTCAATAAGAAAAGAAAAATTATTTTTCAACAGATGGTGAAAAACCACTGCAATTCTATTGTATTGTTTATATCAATGTGAAGTGCTATAGTTGCTTTGGAAAATAGAGACAATCCCGGCAAAATCAATTCATAGTGATAGAATCTGGGGTTATTATTAATACATAATAACATATTTATTTTAAATATGTATCTCTAACATACATATATAAATAGGAAAATATATTTTTATTATATTACAATACCTTATGATATAAGATTACATATAATCCTATATAATAAAAGCTGAATATGCAAATTGTTCAACCAGGAGTTTGACCACTTGCTATGCTGTATGCTGACCACCAGGGGACAGTGTGGAACAGAGTGGGTGTCAGCGACGCAGTGCTGGCAGTGGGCAGCAGTGGAGGGGCTGTAGGTCCCAATGGGCCCCAATGAGAGCAGGACCGCAGCAGGATGGTGGAGCAGGAGAGCGGGTGGCACCAGGCCAAGGTGGGTGCAAGTGGGGGCCCAACTGCTCCTCCAATCGCCCTGCAGACAAAGATCAGTGGGGGCAGGGCTGCTATCCGGCTCCCAGGCACTGAGGGATCCAGGTGGGGTCCTGGCCCCGACTGATGGCCCTGCAGGCAGGATGGTGGAACAGGTAAGGGGGCTGCACCAGGCCATGGTGGGGTGGCAGGTGGGGCTGTCGGGCTGTGAGTCTGGGGCTGTGAACTGGGGCCCCATCTCCTCAGGCCACCCCCTGAGACCCCAGCCATGCATGAATTAATGCACCGGGCCTCTAGTTATAGGATAAAAGAGTTTATGGTTGAGAAGGGCCATATCAGGACTCTGGTATTTCCTGTATCATCTTGTTTTTTGTTAGCTTTGTGATAATTCAGTGAGCTCTACATTTATGTTTTGTGCATTTTTCCATATATGTATTATATTCATTAAAATTAAATAAACCAACAAAGACATAAAACATTTTAAAACAGGTATGCTAATTTGGAAGGCATCAGGGCTAGAACAAATTATGAAGTTGTGCCTATTTATTTTTATTTAATTTTACTTTTTGAGACAGCATAGGAAGAAAGAAGCCAGGGCTACAAGAGGAGGAAGTGGTTCCCACAGTGAAGGTAGTCAACCTTTTACATCAGTAAGAAATAAAATAATGCATAGGGAAGTATTATGACCCAAAGTCCCCCATGGATCTGAGAGATTCGTTGATTAGTTGATTATATTTTCTGTGAATATATTCCTGACTGCCTCCACCCTCCAATTTGCAAAGAAGGAAAGAAAATGTCAGCATCCAAAATATAATAAAAAATATTTTTGCTCGTGGCACAAATAAAAGATGTCTGGTGTTCATTTTAATTTTATCTTCCCTCCTTTCTCAAATATTCATCAGCTCCCTTCCTTCCTTTTTTTTTTAATTTTTGGCACTATTACATATGTCTCCATTTCTTCCAACCCCTTTCCCACCTCTAGCCAAACGCTGTCCACCCTTCTCTCTGCCTTTTCTCATACTACTGTCTGTATCAATAGGCTATGTATGTATGTTCTTTGGTTAATATATTCACCTTCTTTCATCCAGTCCCCCTCCTCCCCAGCCCATCTGACAGCTGCAAGTCTTTTCCGTGTATCCATGCCTCTGTTTCTATTAATCAGCTTATTTTGTTCATTAGGTTCCACATATAAGTGAGA
Source organism: Murina feae (assembly GCA_004026665.1). Lineage (NCBI taxonomy): Eukaryota > Metazoa > Chordata > Mammalia > Chiroptera > Vespertilionidae > Murina > Murina feae. The sequence continues at coordinate 7,042 of PVJC01054564.1, read as the reverse complement.
TCGTATAGTGTTTGTCTCTGACTGGCTTATTTCACTTAGCATAATAATCTCCATGTCCATCCATGCTGTCTCAAAAGGTAAAAGCGGCCAAACCAGTATGGTTCAGTGGCTGAGGGCTGACCTATGAATCAGGAGGTTAGGACACATGCCCGGGTTGCAGGCTTGATCCTCAACCCAGGATGTGCAGGAGGCAGCCAAACAATGATTCTCTCTCAATGATGTGTATATCGCTCTCTCCCTCAATAAAAATATATTTTTTCAAAAGGGTAAAAGAATTATTTCTTTTCTACAGCCACATAGTATTCCACTGTACAAATGTGTCACATCTTTTTTATCAGCTTATCTACAAATGGGCACTTGGGGTGTTTTCAGATCTTAGCTATTTGTTAAATTGTGTTTCTTAAAACATGAATGCATCTATTCTTTCTGATTGGTATTTCAGGATTCTCAGGATATTTTCTCAGACATGAAATTGCTGCATCAAAAGGCAGTTCAGTTCCATTTTTAATTTTTTAAGGAAATCCCATACTATTTTCCACATTTTCTTTTAAAAACTAGTGATTCCAAATGTCTTTCCATTCTGAAAGTGATAGACATTGAAGTGTTTCCTTAAATTGGTTATGGATTAAGCTTTTTATTGTTATGCCAGACTCACTTTATTCTTTATTCCAGGTATGCTTACCTGTCACAAGGCCTTAGCCAGGACAATCCTTCTATCTGCTCAGGCCATTGGAGATATTAAAAAGCCACAGCTGCTTTCTGTGTTGCTGCAGCCACCATCGCAGTCAGAGCCCACTCAGGCTGTGCCAGCTAACAGGAGACTGCTCTGCTTTTTCTCCCACCTGCTGCACACAGGAGCTCTGGTTTCTTCAGCGGGTGCCAGGAGGGCTATGAAACAGAACACAGAAGTGCCAGGGACACAATGTCACTTGGGGTGACTCTAAACAAGTGGGGATGGTATCTAGGCCAGCTAGGAACTTGATAGTCTGTAATACCTTGCTGGGGCCATGTTGCTTGACTGAGAAAACAGATGGGTTTACTGGGAAACTGTAGCCAACTGGTTACACATTGCACTATATTTTCTCTTTCCTACCTTTCTTTCCAGTTTTTCAATTAATTGCCCAGAATAGAATACCTTCAGTAAATCATTATCATGAGAGCTTGGCTTCAGGCAGTTTTTTTTAGGGAACTCAGGATGAGTCTGTATCTATGCTATTTTCTCCCAGCCTCTCCTCTCAATATTGACAACAGCATTAATGGGTAGAGGCTGTTAGGTTAAAATGTAGATTTTCTGATTTAGAAACCAGTTAATCTATCTAATCTAATAAAAGAGTAATATGCAAATTGGTATCACTCCACTATCCCTAAACCACACCCACCAGCCACTTGCCATGCCCACCAACCAATCAGAGCGACTATATGCAAATTAACCCAACCAAGATGGTGGCTGGCAGCCATGGAGCTGGAACAAGCAGGAGGCTGGCCCTGGAAATGGAGGAAGCTAAGGTTCCTGTCTGCCTAGGCCAGCTGTGGCCTCTGCTCAAGGGAAAAAGTTTCAATTTTAGAAGATAAACCTCAGATTCCTGCTTCCAGCCTTGGGCTCAAGGAAGCGCTGGAAGCCTGGATTGTCAGGGGCAACCTGACCTGGGCTCCAGTTACAGAGTTTCAACTTTAGGAGTTAAATAAATCCCAGATACCAGCTTCCAGTCAACCTCGCTGAAAACAGCCACCAGCCCCTCACCCAGGCTGGCCAGGTTCCCCAGCTGGGACCCCCTCCCTGAAGAGGATGTGACCAGCCTGAAAACAGCCCTCAGTCCCTCATCCAGGATGGTCAGGCACCCCAGTGGGACCCCCACATTGATCTGGGACACCCTTCAGGACAAACCAGCTGGCCCCCACGCATGCACCAGGCCTCTATCCTATATAATAAAAGGGTAATATGCAAATTGGCCCTAACAGCAGGACCACTGGGAATGACTGGTCACTATGACACACACTGACCACCAGGGGGCAGATGCTCAATTCAGGAGCTGCCCCTGGTGATCAGTGTGTTCCTACAGGGGGAGCTCTGCTCAGTCACAAGCCAGGCTGACTGCTGCCAGCACAGCAATGATGGCAAGGGCCTCTCTCACCGCCTTAGCAGTGCTAAGGATTTCTGACTGCAGCTTAGGCCTACTCCCCGCTGGCACATGGACATCCCTGAGGGCCCTTGGGCTGCCAGAGGGATGTCTGGCTGCTGGCTTAGGCCCGATCCCCAGGGGACCGGGCCTAAGCCAGCAGGTGGACATCTCTTGAGGGGTCCCAGATTGCTAGTGGGCACATGCCGGGCTGAGGGATTCCCCCGACTGCACAAATTTTTGTGCACTGGCCTCTAGTATAGTGATAAAACAGTGACTTTTCTGTTCATTATCTCATAAATCATCTGTATTAGGTAAGTGAGCTAAATGATTCAGCCGATTGTAAAAAAAAAAATTTTTAAGTAACTGAAAGGAAAATTAATTCCTAGCTTTTGGTAAATAATTACTATAGAATTAAATGCATGAATAATGAATGTTACAGGTACATCTTTTTTTCTTTCTGATTAGATGTTTCTTAGTAGTTCAACATTATCATTAATCCTAAATTATCATATCATAAAACATAACGTATTACATTACATGCACTATTTTGGTCTTAACCTCATTTACTAGATAACCTTGGTTCAAGGCCTTTTGTACATGATTTTTATTGTAAGATCTTTTTAAACCTTCAAAGAGCATCAAGAAAATATGCTGACCCATCAAAGGAAGATGGCATAAAGATCAGTGACAACTCACTAGCATTCAGTCATTTATCAAAGGCTGACAAATTACTGATAATTTGTATTGATTCACCAGCTGGCTTAGTGAACTGAAAAGCCAAATCCAAATACACACTGAACTGGAATTGAAAACTTGACTGCTTTCATCAAATCAAAGTCAATTTATATTTTACCTTATTTCTGTACATTCATTTCTGCTTTTTTAGTAAGTTAAGCAAAATCCTTGCTGTAGGTCCCGTGGCTACAGTTAAGTTTTTGTTCTTAGGGACCAAAGTTTTACTGAGAGTTTTACAAAGTTGCAGGAACATCCAGCTTTGTATTTTCAAATGGAACTTTTCTACAAGGGTCAAAGTTCAATTGCCTGAAGCCACCACAAATTTACTTGTATAAGCATAATTTCAAAATATTGAAATTCATGTTGCTTTTTAAACATGCTATGAGTTGATAAATTTAACATATTCCTTTGTAGAGTGGAAAAAAGCTCATATGTTTTTACCACAAACCTATCATTTTATATGTGCTATAAAAATGTAAATAAGAGAGAAAAAAGGTGGTGACCAGCAGGAAGGTAGGGAGGGAGAGAGTGTGAGAGAGCCAGGGAGAAATAGAGGAGTGTGTGAACGTGTATGGTGTGTGTGTGTATGAGCTAGAGACAGTTAGATTCTGCAGGTCTCCTGAGGGGCTGCCAAACAGGCCAGTTTTAGACGGCGGAGTCCCGCTCCCAGCACGGACACTCCTGGGCGGCCAGCGCAGGCACGGAGACCATGCCATCTTGAGAAACAGAGTGGCTTGCGACTAGGATCCTGGCATCAGTGCCACCCAGTCTGGTCTCAGATGCAAACTAGGACCCTACAACCACTGGGGACAGAGAATGAAGACCACAGCTACGGACCCACGGGCACCAAGAATCCAGACATCCCAGCAGCAGAGCTCTGTGAGTAACAGAATCGATCCCCCTCCCCACAGGCTCGCAGGCAGTGCCAACCTGGGGCTACAGGAATTTGAGCCTGGGAACTCGGGGAAATCTGAGAAACTGTTCCCCCTCGGCACGTGGCTGTGGGAATTTGAGATTAGGAACTGAGAAACTGTTCCCCACACCACGGGGCAGAAATCTGTGCCTAGAAGCATGCGAACGCTGGGGACCTCATCCCATCTGCGTGGGACAGCAGGAACCAACACTCTCTTTCTCACTTTTCTCCTTTTGTTGTCCAGTTTCACTTACCCCAATCCTGCTTTAAACTATCCCTACTCCCTCTTTTTACCTCCTCTTAAAATTTCACCCTATTTATATATCTAATTTCCAATCCCCTGCTCTAAGTCCATACTCATCTCACTCTTCTCTTTCTTCACTATCCATATTTGTTTCTCTTATCTTTCATTTTCTTTTCCTCTCTCTCTCTCTCTCGCTAAGCTGTTGTTAGCTTGATTGTTGATTATACTGTTATATTTTAAATTTTTTAATTTTTTTCTCCTTTGGTTATTTTGTTGCCACTGTTTGCCCTCACCTCACTTGAAATTAGTGGTTGTTTATGGTCTGCATTCATCTCTAGGTATCTGTTGCTGACATTCATTGAAATTAGTGGCAACTCAATCAGAATCCCCTACCTATATAGTTTCTTTCCGTCTTTTATTTCACTCTCTTATCTCTCTTACCTTTTTTTTCTTTGTCCCTATCCCAATTTCGTTCTTGCACTCTCTTTTTCTTACCCTTTTCCCCTTTTTCATTTTCTCCTCCTCTTTCCTCTAATCCTCTTTTCTCAGGTGGCCACCTTCATTTGGAGTTATTAGTATCGTGAATACATCTGTGTTCAGTATTTCGTGCATTGTACCTTGTTGTGTGGTATTTTGTGCCTTTAAATCAACGAAGGAGAGAGAGAACCACGTAAATAGACACCCAGAGAAGAGAGATCATGGATAGATAAAGAAACAGTCCACATATGAAAGAGAAACAGTCATCACCAGAAAAAGAAGTAAACAAAATGGAGGCAACTAACTTGTCAGAGAAGGAATTCAGAGAAATGGTTATAAAGTGGTTGAGAAGAATGGAAGACAAATTCAAAAATATGTGCAAGAACCAAGAGGAAATGTTGAAGACCCAAGAAGAAATGAAAAGTGACACCACTGCTATGAAGAACTCGATTGAAAGCATCAACAGTAGACTAGATGAAGCAGAGGATCGCATCAGTGAGTTAGAAGACAAGATAGAAAAAAATACCCAAACAGAGCAGCCTCTAGAAAAAAAAAAAAAAAAAAAAAAAAAAAAAAAAAAAAAAAAAAAAAAAAAAAAAAAAAAAAAAAAAAAAAAAAAAAAAAAAAAAAAAAAAAAAAAAAAAAAAAAAAAAAAAAAAAAAAAAAAAAAAAAAAAAAAAAAAAAAAAAAGGCAGGAGGAGAGCCTAAGAGAACTTTGGGACAACACAAAAAGAAACAATATCCGTGTAATAGGGGTGCCAGAAGGAGTGAAAACTGAGCAAGGGATAGAAAACTTATTGGAAGAAATAATGACAGAAAACTTTCTGGTTTTAGAGAAGAGAAATCCCACACAAATCCAAGAAGCTTACAGAGTTCCAAAGAAAATGAACTCCAAAAGACCAATGCCAAGGCACATTATAATTAAATTGGCAAACACCAATGACAAAGAAAGAATCTTAAAAGTGTCCAGAGAGAGACAGAAAGTTACCTACAAAGGCTCCCCAATCAGACTAGAGACTGATTTCTCAACAGAAACACATCAGGCAAGAAGGGAATGGAATGAAATATAAAAAGTCATGCAAAGGAAGAGTCTGAATCCAAGAATATTGTACCAAGCAAGGCTATCAATTAAAATTGAGGGTGAAATTAGGAGCTTCATGGACAAAAGGGGACTAAGGGAGTTTGTTACTACCAAACCAGCAATGCAAGAAATGTTAGAGGGCCTACTGTAAAAAGCAAAAATAGGAAGTGAAGAAGGAACACAGGGATAAAGAATAAAAATAGCGACAAACAAGTATTTATCAATAATAACTTTAAATGGATTAAATGCTCCAATCAAAAGACATAGGGTAACTGAGTGGATAAGAAAACATGACCCACATATCTTCTGTCTACAGGAAACCCACCTCAGAAAAAAAGTTGCACACAGACTGATGGTGAAGGGATGGGAAAAGGTTTTACAGGCGAATGGAAATGAAAAAAAAAAAAAAAGCTGGGGTAGCAATACTTATATCTGACAAATTAGATCTCAAAGTGAAGGACATAAAAAGAGATAAGGAAGGCCACTTCATTATACTAAAGGGAGCCATTCAACAAGAAGAAATAACTCTGGTAAACATATACGCACCCAATATAGGAGCACACAAACACATAAAAAAACTTCTGGAAGATATCAAGGGAGAGATGGACAGCAATACAATCATAGTGGGGGACTTTAATACCTCACTATCACCATTGGACAAATCCTCTAAATAAAAAATCAGCAAAGAAACATCAATCCTAAATGACTCACTAGAGTAGATAGACTTAATAGATATCTTCAGAACACTTCAACCCAAACACTTCACAGAATATACATTCTTTTCAAGTGCACATGGGTCCTTCTCAAAGACAGGCCATATATTGGGTCACAGTCAAAGTCTCTTCAAATTCAAAAAGATAGAAATCATATCAAGCATCTTCTCAGATCACAATGGCATAAAACTGGAAATCAACTACAATAAAAACAATCCAAAAAATCAAACACATGGAGATTAAACAGCATGCTATTAAACAATGGGTTACCACAGAGATCAAAGAAGAAATAAAAAACATCATGGCAACAAACGACAATGAAAACACAACAATCCAAAATCTATGGGACACAGTGAAAGCAGTCTTGAGAGGGAAGTTCATAGTTCTACAAACCTACTGCAGAAAACAAGAAACAATGATAATAAATACAACTCGAAGATTTAGAAAGAGAGCAACAAAAAAAGCCCAGTGTAAGCAGAAGGAAGGAAGTTATGAAGATCAGAGCAGAGATAAATGACATGGAGACCAAAAAGACAATACAAAAGATCAACAAAACCAAGAACTGGTTCTTTGAAAGGATAAACAAGATTGATGAACCTCTAGCCAGGCTCACTAAGAAGCAAAGAGAGAGAGGACCCTAATAAACAAAATCAGAAATGAAAGAGGAGAAATAACAATAGATCCTACAGAAATACAGAAGATTGTTAAAGAATACTATGAACAACTCTATTCCAACAAACTGGACAACCTGGGGGAAAT